>SOPF01026904.1:42774-71169 GCA_012979155.1 Hypericum perforatum
TTGTAAAGATTACTTGAGATTAATAATACAACCATCATTTACTTCATATATATATATATAGAGAATGGATCTTAGAGGCAATTCACATTAGTCAATAAAAAATTATATTGACAGGTGTTAATTACGTAATTCTTAGTTCAAATATTTACCTTAAAAACAAAGTAGAGTAGAGGAAGTAGTAATAGTACCTGAGTGGTGAGCATAACAAACAAGGCAGGAAGGAAGGTAAGCTTCCTCTTGTAATAGAGGTTAACAGCACTGATGATATGAGTTGCATACACATTTCCGGCTCCGCAATTCGCAAAGATGGTGATCAGAACATGCTCCTTGATGTTAAAAGGGCCCGGATTCATCGTAAACTCGAACACGCTACCCTCGAAGAATCTTCGAGTTGGCAACATCCGCGCCATCAGATGACCGATCGGAACGACAGCAATCTGAGCAGAGATGGAGGTGATGGACAGTGCCTTGTTCCTGTACCAGAAGAACTGGTTTACAAAGGACAGCAGGACGCAGGAAACCAGTCCCATCACCCACATTCTGAATGTAACCACTGGCATCGTAGGATCATCAGTTTTCGGCACAGTCACGTCGACTTGCTTGACCGAACACTCCTCGTCAACTTCCTCTCCTCACTCAGAGCAACAACCAAAAAAAATAGGATATGAGCTACTTGGTTTTCTAAGCCATAATTTTCTTTTAATGCATCACAACTATAAAGTAATATATCTATATTTATAATTTTTATAATTATGTTATTATTAATAATAGAGTAATAAAATAATCTTATCATCATAACTCTTATATAGTATTTAAAATTCTCCTATTTTCAAAAATTTATGTTTAAAGTTGTGTAAAATATTTTAATTAACTAATGTTTGAAGGTAAATGTAGTTTATGAAATCAAATCAAACCCCGTGGAGTCTCCGGATTTTCTTCAAATACATCACGACTCTCAAGTAATATATCTATTTTTATAATTCTTATAATTTATTTATTATAAACAATAAACTAATTTTATTATCCTAACTCTTATGATATTAGTTATATTTTATTATGTCATTTTGCAAAGTAATGTTGCGTTTGTTTATTACAAGTTTGTCTCAAAATAAAAATGAAGATGTATTTCCGATCATTTAAGGGTTCAAATTTATCTACCACCATTGTTTATTACGAGAGTCTGAATTTATACCGTTTTACATTTGTTAAAAGTTCAAAAAAATAGATTATTTGAATTCGTATCCAAAATAATTTTGGATTTTGGATTTTGGATTTTGGATTTTGAATTTCGGATAATTCTTTATTTGGATTTGGATTCGAAAAAATAGGAATTTCAAAAATTTTGGATAATACAAATTTCAGATAATTTGAATTTGGATTATCCAAATGCTCTCCCCTAAGTCCCCACAGCTTGCTCTTCATTTCCGTTGAAAAATTTAAGGGTTTGCGCTATTGCGTTTCTCCCGAATCTCAGTTCGACGAGCTTTGCAACTTCCACTCTGAGATGCGGATCTCTGCTGTGTCAGTATTTTTTGCAACAATTAGAAGTGGTGCTCGGCAGTGGTCGTAAGTAGGAATTACATGTGTGGCATTGCTGAGTGCATTTCATGTGAACATAAGACGGGAAAGATAAAGGTGGGATGACTTGAAAATATAAATGTTGACATCACACCAATGCTGTGACTTATATGCTGCTGCATCCAATAGGACAGCTGTACATTTGGAGTGAAACGAAAATATTAAGGAAATGTTTCCTGAAATTATGAATTTTCTCAGTAATCAAAGATATATATTTTTATTCTTTTGTAATTACGTAATTTCCATATAATCAAAGATATTTTTCATTTTTATTAATAATACTCTTTATAGTGTCCATTTTTTTACCTTCCACCGTTTTCTTATTTATATAAACCAACTACCTGGAGGTTATTCGTGTAATTCTACCTTTACGGTTAGAATTTATGAAGCCCAATCTCCGAACAAGTGACAACAACGAGCTCCACAGAGCTCCTTGAGGAGAAACGCCGGCCACCCCACATCGAAGGAGAGGGAGGAAAGAGAGTTCGACGGAGGGGAGAGAAGAATTTCTAATTTTATATATTAGGACTTTTTATATTTTCAATAAGGGTGAAGTAGACTTTTCAATATATTACATTAGTGTTTTGAAAAAAAAAGGAATTGTTTTTTATATTTATATATTAGAAGGCACTAATTGTCCATTTTTAATAATACAAAATGGTAAAATATCTTAACCATTTAGATAAACCAGCCAGTGTTGCTCACTCTGTTAATGATAATTTTTTTTCGGGTTTTTTTATAGTTACTAAATGGAAATAGATTTGGTACGAAGAAATATTATTTTAAACAGTACAAAATGAATATTAGATTGCGCTGACAAATTTTTGTTTTTAATATTGACATTTCGATTATATCAATTGGTATGTATTGATTTCTTTTTAAACACATAAACGTACATAAAAAATATACAAAACGATAATTCCGTACTATTCGAAATTGAACCTTTACTCCGGACCCAATTAATTCCAGTACCAAACTTGATCCTTTTGATGTTTGCATGTCAGCCCCCACCTGTGTTAGTTTGTAAAATCTGAACCAACTTAAATTATTCGAAATCACATATAATTCTTATGGGTACTATATAAAAGAAAATATCACATTTGACATTCTAACACCAAGACAGTTATATATATTCACCCCCAATAATTTACTTCTTATTAGATCCTAAAAACGTCGGTCTTCGCAAAATTAGTGCGTCATAATTTTGTGGTGGTCTTTACATATTAAGTCGTTTGATTAATTTGTATGTCTCCACAAATATACAATAACCACGTGTGTAGATGGGGCCAAATCATTACAAATAATTTTAATGAATGCTTATGGAACAAAATCTGCAAAAATTAAAAATTTAGTCTCATAAAGAAAATTTTTATTAGAAAAGAAATGTTACCTATTTTTCGTGAAGAGAGAAGATTACCTACCTTTTGATTAAAATTGAGAACTTTGCCAAGTTGAGCATGTTTTCAACTATGTTTTTGTACAGTCTCTTAAACCCTGGCATTTATTTGATTCGGCTACAACTTAGCTGGTTATACTAGTCATTGATCAAGATGTTTAGAATGGAATAGGACAAGTTAATAATTTTTTTTGCTATAATACTTTAATAAAGCTTAGTGAGTGTTGGTAATATTCACCGGTAATAACGTAAAAAAGATAGATAAGTATATGATGTGTAAGTACACTTTTCTCTACGAAAATAGGGAAGTATGTGGGATTTTTTTGTTTGGTGCTACTATTCACCAAAAATTACCAAAATAGTACCTAGAAAAAAAATCCTCGAAATGGTGTCCACGTCAATAACCTCTTTCCAAATTACGGGTTTGGCCAAATCGGATTATGGTTTTAAACCTGTATGAACCAAAAAAATAGGTTAAAACCACTAATCTCTAACAGCCAAACCAACCACTAATCTCTAACAGCCAAACCAAACACCCACTTTGAAACAATATTTTGCAATACGTGGCTGGCTCTTGAAAATGCATCTAAAATTATAACCTTTTCTTAAGATGGTGTCAGATAATATCTGAACAACTTACTTATCGTAGAAAATGAGTACAATAAACTTTTCTATATTTACATTCTTGATTGTGCGCAATAATGGCGTAGTTGCTTGAACTCTATTATTCTCAATCTTTAATACCAACCAATAATTATGATTAAGATTTCGAATCCGATATACTAGGATATAGTTATTTTCTAATATAACTTTCAATTTTGTAATGTTTGATGCCGTCGCTATTGCCGGACGAGTTTTATGAATGCAATTGTTTTCCTCCTTTCAAAGGGTTGCCAATTTTTTCTAATATGTGGTTAGAAGTTTTTGTCATCGTTATTAATTGCGCTCATTCTGCTCACTAAAGTAAGTTCTAACTGAATTCGGGAATTTTTAGCCCATACTCTTAAACCTTCAATTTTCTATGAAAACGGGTTTTATATTTCTACTGATAATGGCGTCTTAGTTGTACAGACTTGAGTACCGAACTTTGCATGTTCTGCGTAATTTGGTTCAGAAAATGCATTCGCTGGCCCATCATCTTTCCGTATTTTGGTAACAAAGAAAGACACATATGGTAAAATTTGACCCATAACAACTATCCGTTGTTTGTACTTGGTTAAATTGTCACTGGGTCTTTGGATTTTGACTAAAATTTTAATTTAGACTGAACTGTTTTGAAACAGCAACTTTGATCCCTGAATGGATTTTATTGAACGCATATTAGCATACAAGAATGAGAACAACGAAGTAATCTAGTCATCTTTTTTTATGTCATCTAAATATATATCTAGGTAAGACGAGATTTGTGTAAGACAGTATAGTTGAAGATGACGTCAACAAATTCCATACTAGCACCAGATGTCTCGAGAATTATCTATACTGAAAGGTCAACAAAGTTTAATGGTACCGAGTTCAAGAGGTGACAACAGAAGATGCTATTCTATCTGACTATGTTCAACCTAGTATGGTTCTTAAAGAAGGATGCACCGAAGATGGCAAAGGACAAGACGAATCAACAGAAGATCAACACTCTCAGTGTGTAGAGTCACAATGACTTCTTATGTCGTAACTATGATGAGTGCATAAAACACTCATTATCTGTGTTTATTTCGGAGTAGGTTTCAGTGTTTTTAGTTGATTTAGTTGATTTTTAGTTGTCAAAGTGCTAGTTCTCGTTCATTGTGTGTTTTAGTATAGTTTATTGTTTTTCATTGAGTTTTCTTGTTTTAGGAGCTTAATTGAGGAAAAGTGGAGGACGATCGAGCGAACGTGCAAAGGCATGGACGAGAGAGAGATCACGAAGGCTAGAAGTGCACGCCAATTAAATCTGGCGCATGACAACGAAGGTGGCGCACGCCAACGATCAAAGAACTCGAAGAACCTGGCGCACGCCAACGAAGGTGGCGTACGCCAAAGACATGACAGTGACAGAAATTAGGCCAAAAACTTTTTTGATTTGAATGACAAACATGTGGGAGTTAAAGCATTTGTGGATTAACTTCTTGTGATGATGGCAAACACCAGTGGAAAAAATTTTGGAGGGGTGGTTAGGTTTTATTGTTTAAAAACTATTAACCTTACCTTTTACAATTCGGCAACTTTGGATTGTAATAAGAAATGAACAATTGTCTAAAAAAACCATTTTTGTATTGTTAAAAAAAATACTCTCTGCAGAGAGCACCTACGTGAGGAACAAGGAGAAAAGGCTTCAAGAACATCAATAAGTTTTTCTCTCCTTAACTCTCTCTTTTGTTATTAATGCTTAGTTTGTTATTGATAATGAGTATGTTGTTTTGTATAAGCATGTGTGAGTAGTTTTCTTGTGAGTTTGGTGCCTTCAAACCATATATGTAGCCACGGTGTAGAGGATTAAACATACTAAGGTTTGTGTTCTAATTAATAACCTTAAAGCTTAGCCTTGCTTGATCACCAAGACTTCGATCCAAATTAATGCTTGAGACCGAAAGGAGATAGGATTAATGGACAAGTTAATTAGTTAATTAGTTGCCTTGAGAGAAGAGAAATCTTCCTTGGTGATTAATTATCCTTAGAGTGATTTGTATAGTTGGTGTTTAGCTAGATTAGATGGCTAGTGGGGGCGAAAGCACATCTAGTCATTCTAAGCCTAGTTAATGATCAATTTAGACTAATCTATCGCGAAAGTGTAAATTGGTTGCCTTTGAATCACTCGGACCATAACCTGAACATAAAAAAAAACCCTGACTCATTTGGCTGTATTGGTTTTCAATGGTACCTTACTCACTTTTGTTTTAATTTGTGAAATCAGTTTTGTTAGTAGAATTGTTATTATAACCAATATATTGTGAGATTGAGTGATTCATTAGTTTCGTTAGTTAGAGATTAGTTTGAGTATTCGACCAACCAAACCTTACAATTTAGTCCTAGTGGTTCAGCCAAAACCACAGCCTAGAAACTCAGTCCTCGTGGGATAACAATCCCGTACTTACTCTGTATCGCTACTGCTAGACAATTGGCGCACGCCAGAACTGCAAGACCGAGAGTAGTTGGCGCACCCAACGCTGTCAGTCCGATACGATTGGCGCACGCCTAGAGTATTGGCGCACGCAAACAAAGTGCAGTTCTAGTAATGAACAGACTACATCCTGAATAGATTAGACAATACTTTCTACAATGTCTATACAGTAGCCAAGAACCACTAAAGAGCTGTAGAGTTTAATCGAGGAGAAGTATAAAACAGAGGATGTCGGGATGAAGAAAGTCATGGTCGAACAACCTTGACTTCAAAATGGTGGACTCCAAGAAGGTCATAGACCAAGTATTATAACTCGATCCTTGACCAGATTCAAGCCAAAGAGATACAACTCATTTTCGCTTTTCATGGTTGGCCCACCTATCTTCCACTGCGTTGGTTGATAGGATGGTTTGGGGCATTTTTCCTTTTTCTGCTTTCAGTCTCGCCCCGCCTGTCCGCCAGGACTGTTGGCCTACAGGCTTTACGGGCTTGAGCACCGCCTTTTCTCCACCTTTTTAGTACTTTGAACTTTTATTAATATATGTTAATTAGTAAAAAAAAACTCAGCGAGTCCTTCCAAGTAGTTGCAATCATCAAGGAGTTGTCCCCATTTTGAAAGAATTTCAAGAATTACCTCAAGCACAAGAGGAATTATATGGGTCTGGAAGACCTGATCATGAGACTTAGAATCGAAGAGGATAACAAAAAATTTGAAGTTATAAGAAAGTTTTGGGTATTTAATAGTTCGCCCAAAGTTTCGAGAAACGTTGTGCTAGGTTTTTTAAAATGCTCCATAATCATTGTATCTTAGAAACAATTGTTGAAAGTCATACCGCACTAAAATATATGGATAATTTTGTCTTACAAAGAAAATGTCCAACAATTGTCTCGACTAAAATAGATCTTAAACAAGTACACCAACTCCAACTACCAACAATAATCGAGAAAAAAATTCATAAAAAGTCCTGAGGTTAGAGTGATTGTCTGACGTAGTCCAATGATTTTAAAATAACTTAGTTTTGAGGTTATCATTTTTTGCGCTATAAGCTCGGGTGACTTTTTGAGCCAATAATTACACCAAACTGAAAAATGGTATCATTTTTAGGATGACATGATATGTCACATTGTAATTTTTTCGGTTGGCATGCTAAAATGGCAATAGATGAAAATATCAATTATGTTCTCTTGCTTTTATAAGTTTTTAAAAATATCATATCTCCCCTCTCTTCTTCCTCCTCTTCCCCTCTCTCCTTTCTTCCCTCCTCCCCTCTTCTTCCTCATCCACCTCTCTCTCCTCTCCTTCGTCTCTCTCTCTTAGGTCAGAGGTGGAAAAGAAGAACAAAAGAGTAAATTTTATGAGATAACTATGACGACTAAGTTTTTTGTAATGGGAGAAAATAATGAATGAGGATTTTAAATAATTTTATTCATATTCAAATGTCATTTTTTATATTAGTTTTTTGGAAAAATTAGATTAAGGCCCCTGTACTTTAAGGATTCAACTGGTTCAATCCTACTGTTTAAAAACTACTCTTTCAATCCTTATTGTACAAAATAACCGAGTTTTTTAGCCCCTAAAAGTCAACAATTTTTTTAATGAACATTATACCCTTTTTAGAAAACTAACCAAACCCAATTCAACCAAACTAACTTAATTAAATCCAAACCAAAGGTCTTCCTCATATCCTGCCAGCCATTGATGGCGACCACCAGATAATTCCTATACTTCTTCCTCATATCCTACCGGCCACGCCGACTAACAACCTCCGTCGGTGAATAGTAACCCCCCAAGCCTAGTGTCGAGATGACGTGAAGCATCGTCCAACACGAGAGGTAGAATGGGTATTCGTTCTAGTCGTTCGAGAGCATATCCCACATTTTCCGGCTGTTGAACAATGGCTTGTTGAAGAAGGGTTGTTCGTTGAGGACCAGCGGCTGGATAAAGAGGAGAACCTAAAGGATATTCGACTGAGATGGGTCCCACACCTCCTCTTTCTTCCCATTCCACGTGTTGATCAAGCTCAAGCACACGTAACCAATCAAATAGAGGTTAAGGTTTATGTGGAATCCGAACGACTCCCCGATCGCCGCCCTGAGAGGGGTGATCTGGTCATCGTAGACGCACACGTGGATGCTGTCCATGAGATGACTTTCTACAAGCTTCAACTCTCGGGTGATTTTCTTATGGAGCCCGCTCGTGATTGGGGCGCAGAGGTACCATCGGCGAGGATCTTAGTGTCACTACTCAATTGTCATCGAAACTAATATGAGAGGAGACGATTCAGAGGAAGTTATTTTTGGTACTCAGCTCTGTTTGGTTAGATTGGGTTTGGTTCGGGTTAATTTTTCAAAAAGGGTATAATAGTCATAAAAAAATTATGTTGTTTTATAAGGACTAAAAAATAACACAACATTAGTTTTACATTAATTTTTTTAAAAAAATATAATTACTGTATCAAATTCGAATATGATTTCAACGAATTTTAAAACATTAATTACGAACCAACCAAAATTAGATTTTTTTCAAAATACAAAATTACTTATAATAATTCAAGTTACAAGTATATAGAACTGCAAATTACATAATCAACTTCAAAATAGTAGAAATACATATATAATAACAAATTATATAATTAACTATGCCTATTAATTTTTTTCCAAATGCACTCAATCAAATCTTCTCTTAGAGCAATGTGAGCTTATCTGTTGCAAATATCTGTTTTAGTTTTCATATAGTCTGCTAGAGATAAGATACATTAAGTACTTAAGTTCGTATTGACGATGTTGGTGATGCTGTTGGAGATGATGTTAAGAAATTTTATTGATGGACAAAGTTCATATATTTCTATTCAAACACAAAGATCCCAAATGGTAAAAAAATTAAAAAAATTCTCAAAAAAATTTCTCCAAAAAATTTGTTTCTTAAAATATTACAAAAATAGTCGCATGGCAACATAAATCATACGACTCACTATTCGTGTCAGGGGAAGGACGAACTCCCTGTTAGTAGGAGTTTGTCATGTTAGCGAGAGAGATCGTATGATCCCCCATGAATGATCTTAAAATAGTCGCATGGCAACATAAATCATACGACTCACTATTCGTGTCAGGGGAAGGACGAACTCCCTGTTAGTAGGAGTTCGTCATGTCAGCGAGGGAGATCGTATGATCCCCCATGAATGATCTTATGGACCTAGGCTTAGTGAATTTACGTACACCTATCTATCTATGTCTATACGCATATCAAGGTAATTTTATTTTATGATATTTAGAATTAAATATTGTCAATCTTATTTAAAGAGTAATTTTTTTCATTAGTATTTTATATTCATAAAATTTGAACTCCAAAGATTAGAAGATTAAGAATGGGCACTAGAACCAGTGTTTCCGAACATAATGGTTTGAAGCCATATGTCATGTCACCCACTGATCAAATCTGATCAGTGACTACTTCAAGTAGATTTCTCTGGTATCTCAACTGCTGTGGGAGAGCCAACATCTCAGTGCCAAGAGTGTATTTTGTAAGGAAGTAGTAGCAGTCATGGGATGACCAGTTAGTTGCCCTTGCATAGGGCTCATCAGGAATTGCAATCAGACATTAGAAACAAAAATTAAATACATGGACAAAAATTCATAAATAATAGTTGGTCTCTTCAGTCACTGCAATAGGATAATGATACCATACTACCACGAAATATTGTTGGTAGTTTTGGTTGTAATATCAATTTCAAGATCTGAGATTCCCTCCCAAAGAATTGGGAGAGTTGGGAGACATGACTGATACACTACTAACAAATATGCAAGCTAGATTGAGTCACACTTGTGTATAGCTCAATACAGATCCCCATAAAAGAGTAAAGAGTCCACTCCGACCGGTCGAATTCTCACAAAACATAGACAGCAACGTTGACCAACAGGGAAGATGCATCAAAAACGTCGTAAAAGATAAAATACCAAGACCAGTCTTAACAAAGCAGGATATAAGCAAACAGGACCTAAGCATACGGTTAAAAACATTAAAAAAAACTGACAGAACCGCCAATGCCAGAGGTGAATCATCGAGTAGTGGAGGGGGGAAGGAGAAAAGAAAACATTAAAGCTCCAGACCACAAATATTGTAAGCCGGGCACGTATTTAATGCCGAAAATTCCTTAAGGGTACCACAAACATAAAAACAAAAACACAAGCACATCAATCAATGGCTTCCTCGATCGCCACTGATTATAAATGAAAATACCATAAATTGCTGATAAAAAAGAAGACAAACCCTGAAGCAGATATATTAGCCAAATCTAGTAGCCAACATGATAAAATGCACTAAGAAAAGGCAAATAACTTGTTTTCACTGCCAAATCGTCACAATAAGAGCCACCCTTTGACCTCAATCAAGTTGAGAAAGTGACAACCCAGGCTACTTCATCTTTCATCAAACCAAGTCAACCACGACCAAAAAAAGAGCAACAAGGACAACCATCCAAGGACTTGGATGATTAACCATATCAGCCACAAAACAGAAGTTTGCCATTTAATCATGGTTCCCCGATTAGAGCTCGAACCGAAAAGTTCCAACACGACAGACAAAATGTAACTAGTTAATGCGACTCTAGCATAATGTTCTGAGCTGAGACCCTGATAAAAGGTTCAACTACTGAAAGAGTCATCAGGGACCAGAAAGAAGACGGATGAAAGAGCAGCTGAAGAAGGGAGCAGAGAGAAGCAGAGTCCTATTGTTCTCAGCTTAGAACCTAATATGATAGTCATCTAAAGCAACAGCAGTCCACAAATTATAAGCAGCAAGATACTTACCTACACCTGGACTTGTGACAAATAAAGAGTGATTTCAACGTGCCACATTAGAAGTCATACAAATCTCACTCCAAGTAGATTGTATCCAACAAAAAAAAGAAATCCAGCAGACAATATTAAGGAAGAAACCCATCACACTAGAAAACAAGCACTTTTAAAAGTGAATTTGAATGTATAAGGAGACACAAGTACTTGAAATCAAAGCAAATAAACAAAACGTCTCTCAAATCAAAGGCGCCCTACAACTCTCAGGCGATTATCCAGTTGTATCGAATAGTACATATAAAAGCGTCCTAATGAAGCCGCCGCATTCCTATAATTCTCAAGACCGTTGGCTGTCTACCATCTGTCAAAACGAGAACCACCCAGTTCGCACGAATTCTACAGACGTCATCCGATAACGTAACCTGATTCACGTATACAACAGAATTTCGGTACAGAAGGCGTCAGCATCGAATGGTGTTCAAAAAGACATCGCCGAGTTCATTAATCGAAATGCGATTATCACCTGCCCAAACATTATAATTCAACGTTTCCCACGATGCCCACCACCTGCCCTTGCACCAGGGTAGCGAGCAAATTGCAATCTTAAACGGATCGAGTCTCGGTCATTCTCATCAAAAACATAACCTGCAAAATCGAGCCGGACTATTTTATGCAGCGCAACTGGTCACACTCCGAATGGTGAATCACGTACGAGAGAATAGATCAAACTAGACGTTAAAATTAGCACCACGAGAAGGAAAATAACTGCGCAAGACGCTTGCTGTTACTCTGCCCTAACTCTCGCCGGTATGCGACAAGTTAGAAGTAGGAAAATGTTCTCCGCAGGTAACTCCCGAATAGGCTTCTGTCTTTACCTTGAGCTAAGACAGCAACATGAGCAAGGCAACTGTGGTGCTAAGCATGTATGACATAGTAAAGGCATCTTAATAAACTCCCGACTACACCAGTCCGCCAATCAAATCAGAGTCTACGTGCACCAATCAAAAGCTTATCCCATTGCTTTCCCACACAAAAGACGTTCGTTTTTGTTCTCACGGTGCCCAATCAATCATACAAACAGCAAATACTCACAGTTACGACTAAATAAAACAAGATGCTGTAAGTTTCATTTAGATTATTTTTACCTCATGAAGTCTCTGAAACACATGATACCAACTTAATAAGCAATATGCCAGAAAAGAATAGCAAGAGATTGATACGAGTGTGCAAGTGTAAGTACACGGTGAACAGTTACATGCATGGATGATCATAGCGCAGAGGCATGAGAACGAAACTAGCAAGTAACAGCAACCAAAAAAGTAAGCCCTGGTTCCAACAAGAGGTAAAACAAAGCAGTAAAGAAAATGAGCTGAGATAAACAGAAGGGTCTTGTGTGGAAACTGATGAAACTCAGATTCCAGCAAAAATGAAAAGCGAAGTGTGCAGAACAGCGGACCTTGTAAGGCATCCATTGCAGTAGCCGCATGGGCAGGACTGATAAAATCCACAAAACTGAGAACCAGCGGATCTTGCCCAGGCTGCAGAAGGGAATTCAAAAAGTAGAAATCTGAGGGACATGTCTCCGTACAAGTTCATTTAGAAAATGCACAATAATAAATAATATGCCATTTCCATCCAAGAGACCAAACTTACATGTCTCGGTTCCTTGGTAACAAGCCTAACTTCTTTGTAGCCAACAAAAGGGCGGAAGATATCTGAAAAAGATCAAGTAAAAGAAAAAAGCTATCGTAGAACAAAATAAATAGTGAAAGTCCAAACAAACGAAATATGGAAACTGGTAAAAGGATACGGGCCACTTCGCGGCGTGTACAGCTGTGAGGTAAGCCCTCAACAAACAGGGTATTTGTAGCATCAGGTGGAAGGGAGATCTCAGGCCTCCCACCTCCAACTCCAAGATTCCTGTCCTTCACACCCATGCCTTGGTCCAGGCCCCCCATTCCCACAACACGCATATCATCAACAGGGTAACTAGGCATCCCTCTGGCCATGGTTCTAGTGGGCTGTCCACCACCAAAACTCGACATTGGCTAATAGGTGGGCAACATATATTATTATCAGCACATATAGAAAGATGAACTTGCAACAAAACGTTAAAGCCATCAAGAATAACTTATTACCCCACTGCGCAGGTACTGATCATAGGAAGCCCCGATGGACTCTGAGTCTCTAATTCCACGCATCGGACCTCTATCATCATCACGAGGATAGTAACCAGAGAGATCGTGGCCACCAGCAACATCTACATAAAAAAACACAAGCTTACCATAAGATAATGCCGAGAAAGGCAATATGTTTAAATGGTGTAGTCTCATATGTAAGCTGCAAAGACATGCCTTACAGGAGTTTGCTTTCGGCCAATCACCAGGCATACCACTAACGACTGTAACATACACACAGAATACCATGCTATATGGTGAATCCATAACTCCATTACCCATGAAGATATGGCTCAAAAGGTATTATGTTGTTGCGATAATTCCGACAGAGCAAGGAGGAAAAAACAAAGGGGCAAACTAAAAGAACGAGCCACTTGTAACATTCCATTTAATTTTAACTACATAGTTAGTTAATAATCCAGATGTCAGTACGTTGTCAGCCATTTGGGATTTCTAATCCTGAAAATTTTCACTTGCTGCTTTCATAGAGATCATTATTATTATGCAAACAAAACGGTCACTATCGCATAATCATTGGGCTACTAAAATCGGTGTAGACATTCGAATATTTCCCTCTCCAAGTTCTTCCTCTCTCCCTCCCCGCCACTTGGACCACCATCAACCACCAGCCTTTCCCACCTTCGAAGTTCATCCTAATAACTTGAAGCATTCGTGTGCACTAAATTGAGCGTGAAAGAACAAGGACAAGCTCCAAATCACATAAACAACTGACTCCGACATTCCGAAACTGGTAAATTCAATTCCCTCTCCTAACATCCCCTCATCAGTAATGGTAAAAATCAATTCTTCCCCCGTCGCCTGTTCACAGAGCTGAGCGAACCCCGAAAAAAGAACAGGCCAAACAATAAACCCTACTCCACCGAGCAAACCAACATGCAGGGAAATTCGCGGGATTTCTACCCAAGGGAGAAATCACGAAACCCTAATTCGAGGGCCAAATACATTTCACGAAGCAGAAAGCAAAAATGCTAGCTAGAGAGTACCGTAGTCGGAGCGGGGGCGCTTTCCGGTGATGGCGTTAGGCATCGACTGGGGCGGCGGCTGCTGCTGCTGTTGCGGCCGCTGCTGAGGCGGTGGCGCGTCGGGGTACCTCCAGTAAGCGTCCGCCATGTGTTAAGGTTGAACACACCAAGACGGAATCGAAATTTGAGCTAAGAAGAATATTTATAAGGGGAAGAACAGATCGTTGGATCAAAACAAGAAAAGGGGAAAAGAGAGGAGAAGATTGAAATGTAGATAATTAGGGTTTCTCGAAGGTAGATAATTAGGGTTTGAAGATAAAAGTAATTGAATCGGAAGTGTAGTAAAGAGGGAGGAAACGAGGTTGTTGTTCCTTTCCTTGCGTAGTTACTCGTACTTCGATTGGATCTGGTGTTTGGTAAGATTTTTGTTTGTCTTTCAACTCTTTTATCGGTTTTATATTGAGTTCCAACAGAATGAACTATTTTAAATATTATAGAATAAAAAGTGGAAGGTGTTTATTTTGCTCTTCAATATTAACATATTTTGTGTGTTATATTGATATATTTTGTATGTAAATTCATATGTATAAAAAAAAATTATGAATTTGTTTAGGTAGAAAAAAATCTGAAATTATAAAATGATAAGTCATATTGATATATTTTGTATATCAACAATAACATGTTTGTTCTGTGTATTTTTTATGTAAATTTTTGCATCTTTGCAAAAAAAAAAAAAATTATACATGTCAATATTGATATATAAACCATATCTATATTGACAAACTCGGATTATTAATATTGAAGAATAAAACTTATGATTGGTTCAATTTTTTTATTTCGAACTATATAAAATAATCTTCTTCCGTACTCAATCCATCTCCTCTTTTATCAAGTGATATCACCTTTTTTCACATTCGGTTTAGTAGGTGACGACTAAGAACATTACAACTGGGGCTCACATTTGTACGTCATGCAACGTTTCAACTGTGTTATACAATGATGCAATACGTGATATACACTCGTATTTAACATTAAACAATGATATAACATGCAATTAAAATAGTACGACATTCATTTAAGAATGATACAGCACGCAACTAACAATCGACATATTTTTTCATGCAAAATTATAACTTCATTATTTAATTTATGAATCTCTAAATGATCTTCCAGTTATGGAGAGAATTCGCAATACTTCGTTATTACAAGTTTGTCATGCAGAATGATCAAGTGTCTGGACCTAACTATTGGGACCCTACAGATCTCAATCAGACTCATTTATCTCTTGTATTTAAAATATTGAATTATTATATATATATATATATATATATTTTGGATAAGTAAAATTTTATTACTCCCAAAATTATTACAACAATTGTACATGCAATACAGATTTCTAAATAATTAGATACACAATTATCAACAAAATGTATACAATTCATCTTAAAAGACATTCATGGTAGTTCCATTCTGCATCACATCACTGCAAAAATAACACATTCGTAAATTTTACTTAACATTTTTTTGACGAATCTAAATTATTTTTTGTTGAAAATAAATTCAAATTATTTACAATAACATTATGTAATTTAGAGGCCAAATAAGTCTATACAATAAAGGATGATGTGATGAGCAAGTGAGGATCATGTGTACCTCCAAGTAGTTCAAATAACTTTCCACGATGTTAGTAAACTATCATGTATTCCTAATCGAAACTATAAGAATAATTAGTAAATATATTTCTATCTTTAACTCTATTGTTTTTCCTCGGTTGAAAAAATCTGTCTTCAAATTTGGTGTACAAGATTAAGATCTTTGTATTGAACACTTTCGAGCAATACAATAACACTGGATATGTTCTATCCCTAACAAAATTAATAATTCAAAATCAAGTACCACAAATATTCTTCATATGAAAGACAAATAATTCACATTTGTGTAGCATTCCAAATATTTAACAGTGGAGAAGTTTCACTATATTCAAATTTATCAACTTAGTTATGTGTTAAACTTCCTAAATATCATAATCATGAGGTATGTAAGAGATGACCTCATCTACTAAGTCATCATTCTTAATAGAGTTTTCAAGTCTTGAGTTAGTAGTAACTACATCAATCTCGTTTTCTTATCAAAGTAGGAGTCATAAATTAACTCTACATAAATCTCTTCCTTCTCATCAGAATAGGAGTCATAAATTGGTTCACAATTATCTACATCAACTTCTTTCTTCTTATCAAGGTAAGTGTCATAAATTGACTCTCTACATAAGCCAACAACAGATTTATCTACCTCTTCTCAAACCAAATTCGTTTTAACATCTTTAGGTGTAGTATGTTGCTTCATGTTGATCTCAGCCAACTCTTAGTGCAAATTATCTAAATTAGCTTGAATCTCATGCAACTTCTCAACTATTTAATGACCATATTATTCTCAATAACAATATTTTTTATTTCCAAGAGCATTCTAAACGTTGTAAGCATGTTGATGAAATAACTCGCAAACCAATTTTTTTCATCTTAGCCCATTAATTGACTTTGTGCTTACCACATCAATTTCGTCAAAGACTTAATTCAATCGTTAATACTTGAGATCACATTGTAACTATCATTTAACAAATCTGACTTTAACAAGCCTCGTAAATTTGAGAACATCAAAGATACTTCAATATTCAGTATCTACTTGACAAAATCCCTTTCCAAAATTTTACAATCAAGCTTATGAATATCACTCTAAGTAAGAATATGTGTCTTAGATACCCTCAAATGAAGCATCTTTAATGTAGCCCAAAAAGACCAATATCTGATCAATCAAAATCTTTATAGTACCAAATCGTAATTATACTAGCAAATACAAAATTAGTCACAAGCTTTATTAATTACCAAAAGATCATCGACCTTATATGATATTTTAATCAATTTCAAATTCTTAAATCACGAACCCTAATTAAAAAAGGAAAATCCAAACCCTTAGCCACCAAGGGAGGCGACTATAGCAATTTGTTGAACATGTTAGATGTACGTCGACCAGAATAGTGAAAGCTCGCACCAGTCTTGTGGTAGAACCTCACGACAGTAATCTTCTTTCTAAAAACTTGTAGGGTTCTCTAATCATCTCACCTAGGCGAGTGTGATTGAAGCTTGCTGACTGGACGGCGTTCCTCCGAAACTCAGAGTTGAAATTGACCAATCTCTTCTTGTAATCTACGAGTGTCTTTTTTTGGATGAACAAACTTCGATCAAGAGGATTGAATACCATGAGGAACAAATGCAACTCTTATACTAACATATGTAGGAAAAGCTCGTGGATAGAAAATTATGAATTCGAAGATCCTGAGATTATTCAAAAAATATAATAAAAGTCTTTATCTATTAAATCTACGAATACCAAAGAATGACAAATTATAAAGAAAAACTCTAATTTTTATTTATTAAATTATCCAACTAAAATAATAGACATTATGTCATATTTATAAAGTGTTGGCCATTTATGATTGGCCCAAAATAAATTAATGGACACCTAAGATAAAAAACAAAATTAGGTTAAAAGTAAAATGTCAACTCCAAATAAGTTAAATTTAGGTAAAAATCTGATTTGGAATTAATTGATATAAAATGAAAAAGTTAGAAATTTGACATAAAGTTTGACAGGACTTGTCCCTATAAATGGGAATCCCTGGTGATTTTTTCGAAATAAGCCACTCCCCAGAAACACTCTGAAAAATCGAAAGTTCAGTTGAGTACTGATACTTTCGATAGATATACGAATATGTACATTCGTGGAACCCGGGCTCCGATTCGTTACAAATGTGATCGAGCTTCGACCAGCAACTCACCAACAACGATCTTGGACCTCGTATGCACACGCTACAAGAGGTAATTTTATTTTAATTACCTTAATTTGTGGTTAATTGTGCATGTGATTATTTGCGTAATATTCGTTAATTATGCTATATAATCCAACAATTGGTATCAGAGCGAGGTTTTTACATGTTCTTGATTTTATATGGGGGTTTAACTTGATTAATTATGTTAATAATCGAGTTGGTTATATTTAAAAATAATCTCAGATTGTTTTTGGGTGTTTTTAAACAATTTTTTGGTCAACCGAGTGTCTTTTTGAAATTTTATGGTCGTACGGGATTATTTGGTTACAAGCGGAAATTGAGTGACCAAAATGTAATTTGCCATTCCCAAATTCAAAAATCCAACCCTAAATTCCTGTTTTTTCCCCTATTCAATCAAACTCACAATCCGGCCAAATCCGATGTTTTTAACATCAACGGACACCACTAATCGATGCATCTGTGTATTGCAAACACGATGATGTCGGATTCTCAGCTCATCGTCGTCGGAAAATGAAAATTCGAGTACTAGAAGCTCAGAGCTCCGTCGGAGGGAGAAGTCCTCCACGAAGCCGAATCCGGGAACGACGACCGGCGAGCTCTAAACAGACGTGACCGAGAAGTGACGGTGAGTCGATTCCGACCGTCAGTGTCGGACGACTCGTGGCCGTTTGGGAGCTGTCAAAGGAGGTGGTGCGCGGAGGGTTCGGGGCCGAGGAGAGAGAGAGAAAATTGGGAAGAAGGGGAAGTTATGTCGGGGGCATTTTCGGAATTTTGCAAATTCTAAAAAGAATTTATATATCTGGGTGGAATGTTTCAAATGGGTCACTCTGATTTTAAAATGAATATCAAATTAGTCCTTCCAAATAAGTTTTTAATTCAAATTAAGTCCCAAATGTCAAATAAAATTGATTTTTAGTCTGACTTTGGTACTGTTTTGTTAAATTAAATTACAAATTGGTCCTTTCTATGATGTTTTAATTTAATTAAAGTCCCAAATTTTGATTTAAATTCGTTTTAAACCCGAATTTGGTACTGTTTTGGTAAATTGAATTTCAAATTAGTTCTTTTTGGACATAATTTTAATTCAATTGAGTCCATAATTCGATTTAAATTTGTTTTAAATCCTATTTTGGTACTGATTTGATTTAATTGAATTTCAAATTAGTCCTTTTTTGGACATGTTTTAATTTGATTAAATCCAAATTTTGATTTAAATTTGTTTTAAGTCCTAATTTGGTACTATTTTGTTTTTTAATTGAATAAATTTATTTTATTCGATTAAAACTCAAAATTATTTATATATTTTTTAAAAATATGTAATTGCTTTAAAAGATCTAGATAAATTTTTGGAATATATTCCAAAAATTACTAGACATAGCATAAATCACACGATGAATCATCGGAAGATTGAAATTTTAATTTTCAATCTTAATTTTGGGGAATATGTGATTTGACCCAAAAATTATCTTCCATTAGTTGCTAGATAACGATGTCCACCTGGAGTTATCCGAACACTAATACTAAGTCTTTGAGACAACGTGTAATGTAGAGGCATTTATTGCCACGGATATCCAAGGATAACATATGCATGGTAGTTGAACATATTAATACAGTGCATAAAGATATGCAAAATGCTATTTGTTTTGGTGATTACATTTTTGGGGAGGATTGGTCAGCAATATTTCGTAACTTGCTAATGACCCTTAAAATCCAACAAGGCATGAGAAGTCTTTGGAATTCCCCAGTGTACAACCATAAGGTTGCGCTTGTCATGCTTTTGAAGCATTTAGGGCACAAAGGCTTCTTAAGGGAGATGCGTCCCCCTACTTTGTTAAAATTGAGAAACGGTTTTAAGATCACCCATTACTCGGCTAAAGAATACACTTATGTGTTTCTTTCGATATTGTTCAAATGGATTTTGGACTCTAGTTCATTCACCGTTGTGAAACTTGGAAGTCTAACCATTGTATGTTAACATGTCATCCTCTCTAAGTCTAATGGAAATGATCTAAGTGTGGATCTAGATTCTCAGACTTGAACTCCAGGATACCCTTTTAGAATTTGATGTATGATTAGGTTTGCATTGTCTAGTGTATTCCCCATGTACATACTCTATTTTAGGGGAATACTTTTGTACAATAGGTTGTGTACCTTTTTTCTGAGTTTGTTTGTACTTCTATTTATACAACCTCAGATATGTGTGAAAATTGGTAACAAATTATGTACTTTTTACTTATGTAATAAGTTTTGCACTTACTATACAATTGTATGGTTGTGTTTTTGTATGCGTATTTACATACAATTGCACTACATGAATGAATAGATTGTGTTTATTTTATTCATGTGCCACTTGAGTTTGCTATATGTGAACTTTTTATGACCTTGGTTGGAGATTAAATCTTGAATGGTAATGGAAAGCATGCTAGCGACCCACTTTTATTTTGAGACTAATCAAAGACTTTGTGTCATTAAAGTTATAAGATTATAGTAAACTGGTTCATATTGCCTAAATCCAAATTTTTGATATGTTCTTATATTTTAAATTCCCTATAGAGATGACAGTTTATTCTAGAGCATGAAAATCTAGTACATGTTTGAAGAACAAGAGGCTCTCGAGCTAGTATATATGATTTTGTTAAAGCTTGATATAGGCAACACTACACAACCCTATACTGTTTGGAATAGTAAGAACTTTGTCGCACATTTGATATTGCTGAGTTTTATGATGGATGATATCACAAGGCAATTTTGTGTTTATGAGAATACGAAAGAACTTTGGGATACCCTCAAATTGATATTTGGGAAGCTTTTGTGTCAAAACTTCGTACTTTGACAATAAGGTTTAATGCCTTTAAAAAGTATCCTAATATTCCTATGTGGAAATATTTGAGGATGATGTCCATTATGATTAGTGACATGGCTTAGACTAGTCATGTACTTAGCGATGAGCAACAGATTTAAGCTATCATCCGTTCTTTGTCTCTAAGCTGAGAATAGATGAAGCTGAACCTTACTCATTTCCAATCACCTAGTAACATTTGAGGATGTTGCTAGATACCTTGAGTTGATCTTCTTCCTACAAAATCTTATCCTGCAGCAAATTTGATTAGTTCAAATAGCTCCGAGAAAATAAATAAAAAGGGGAAAGGAAAGAGTAAGGGTTCTTAAAATCCAAAGGCTAAAAACTTAGGACCCCAAAGTAGATAGCTTCTGGTCTATGAAAAGAGGCAGTTTAATATTTCTAGGCAAAATATTATAACTGTCATAAGAAAGAATATTTTGTATAAGGTTGCAAAATATCTAAGTAGGTACATTTAAACTCTAATATGTATGAGATTAATGTATCTTCTTGGACCCTCCTTGTTGAATCACATTCTATATGAATGATAGATTCAGGAGTAATAGACCATATAGCGAGAGATCATGGTTCATTTATTGAATATTGACAATGGTCGACTGGAACAAAAACCATTTTACTGGTAACAACTTGTCTGTGGATGTAAAGGGTTTGAGCACTTGTAAATTACACCTTTGTGGTGGACGTGCTCTACTTTTGCATGATATTTTGTTTGTTCCGGATATTCATTTGAACCTAATTTCTGTATCTACTTTGATGTTTTTAAGTTTTTCATTGTCGTATAAGAATGACATTGTTAGGTTGTATTTGGATAATGCCTTTTATAGCCTTGGATATAGATCAAATATTTTTTTCATTATGGATAGTGATCCTAGTGAAAGTTATTTATTAGTCACTAGCATAAATTCATCGAAAGATGATATTATGTTATGGCATTCTGGACTAGGCCATGTGGGCCAAGAGCGCTTAAATTATCTAGCTAAAGCTGGACTACTAGGTAAAATAAAAAAATCTGTCTTACCTAGAGGTGTTTCTTGTCTGGAAAGAAAGAGTACAAGAAAACTTTTCGATACTAAGGCTATAATAAAATTTCTACTTCAATTAATCTACTTAGACATATATGGTCAAATGGATGTGAGGGCAGCACATGGTGCATACTACTTCATCACCTTTATTGATGACTATATATGATATAGTCTGATATATCTGATTTTTCACAAGTCAGAGGCATTAAGTTGCTTCGTGATGTATATGAATTTTGTTGACAATTAGAAGGATAGAAAGATAATGGCGTTGCAAACTGATCGCAGTCAAGAGTATCTTTCTGATGAATTGTAGGGCACTTTATGTTGAGAAAAGAATTGAACATTAGTTGTCCATTCCTTGTACATCTAAATAAATTGGAGTTGCTGAAAGAAGGAATAGAATCCTTCTTGATATGGTAAGATCTATGATGGCAGAGGCAAATTTGTCAATATGAAGATGTGCTCCTAACTGCCACATATGTTCTTAACCATGTACCCTCTAAGTATGTTACTACTACCCCTAATGAAATATGAATAGATCGATAGCTCGAATTATCCTATTTTAAGCCATGGGGGTGTACGTCCTATGTCCATTCTACCTTAAGTACTTTTGGTAAATTAGAACTGAGAGGTAGAAAAAGTAATCTTAAAAGATATTTTGAGATATCTAAAGGATACATATTCATAGGTGAACTGGACAATGGATAAGTGATAGAATTTGAATCATAAAATGTCATATTTTGGGGAGTGAATTTTATACTAAGAAAGGTTAGTGAAAACCTTGATCTCTATAAAATAGTTGAGCCAGAGCCTTTTGGACCCCTTCTTCCGAGTAGGAGAATTGAGACAGAATATAACTTTCCGTCTCAACAAGGTCCGGAAGAAAGTTTGTCTTAGTCCTGAAAGGCTCATAGTCCCCTATTCCAGGGAGTAAGGAATTTTTGCCTTGTATTAATACAATTCCTGGATACGATGAATATATGAGAAATATTTATTAGAATCAGGAACTTTGTAGGTCTAGTAGAACTTGTATACCACACCAACGATTTGATATCGAAGGTGAGGCTAATGCATACTTGGTATTACTAAAAAATATTGGTGATCCAAGTGAAGTTCTTCTAACCATTATTCAGGATAAAGATGAGCCAGAAATGTGTTTGGCGCTCTGTCATCTCTGCGAAAGGTTGAGTAGATTAATATGATAGAGGAAGAAATGTCTTCCATGACCGACAATTAGGTTTAGAATCTAATTGAACTACCTAAGGGACGAATGACTATTGAGAATAAGTGGATTCTCAAGGCCAAGAGCAATTCAGATAGTAGTATCGAAAGATATAAAGCTTGTCTGATTGTATAGGGATTCAAGCAACATGCAGGAATAGACTATGACTTTTGCTGCTGTTGTTAGATTCTCGTCCATTAGGGTCATTTGGCTATGGTTGCTAACATGAATCTAGATTTACATCATATGGATGTATAGATTGCTTTTCTTTGTGAAGAATTGGATGAAGTAATCTATATGATTCAGCCTGAGGGCTACATCTAGAAAGGCTGCAAACAGAAGGTTTGCAAATTGAATAGATCAATTTATGGCCTTAAGCAATCGTCTAGATGGTGATATATTCATTTTCATAATATTATCATGGAAAATGATTTTATTGTGATTCACGAAAATCACTATGTATATGTTAAGCAATCAGGTAAGAATTTTGTCATCATTAATTTGTATATTGATGACATACTCTTGGCTATAAATGACATAGGACTACTTGTCAAAATCAAAGCTTGGTTTTCTTCCAACTTTGATATGATAGACATGGATGAAATTGATTACATACTCGAAGTTATGATTTCAAGGAATTGTTTGAAGACGACAATGTCTCCTTCACAAGAGATGTTTGTTTGTAAAGTAGTAAAACTTTTGATTATGATCATAGTAATCCAAAGTATGTCCTATTAGTAAAAGGTCATAATTTGTGCAAAGATTTGTATCCAAATATAGCTAAACAAATAGGGAATCTGGAAACGATTCCTTGAGTCAATGCAGTTAGTTGCCTTGTGTATGCAATATTGTGTACACAACCTGATATTTGTTGTGCTATTGGCATTGTAAGTAGATATCAATTGAACTCAGGTAATGCTCACTAGAAAACTGTCAAGGGAATTTTAAGATATTTGAATACTACTACAGAATGCTCATTGTGAGTATTCTGTTACAACTAAGTCACTATAGCTTCTGCGAAGGATTTGTGTTTCCATTGCAGGGCTAAGTGTAGAGTTGGAAAACTCTAAAGAATTATGTATGAAACATATATCTATGCTAGATATGATCATAGACCCTATGACCAAAGCATTATCTCGAAAAGTATTCGAGAAATATGCGAAGTCATTAGGTTTACGATAGTTTCATTAATAAATAAAAAGTTTTGTTTTTGGCAATATGAACATCTTGAGTAACATGTCAGACAGAGAAGTAGCCCACTCATACGGGTGTTTACCTTAGTAGGAGTCAAATGTGTTGATTCTTAATTGAGATAAGGCAGCTGTTGGATATTTTAGATGTGCAATATCCTACTGTGGGAATGCCATCTTGCTAGGAGAGTAAGATTAGTTATGGGATGTAATAATGAATTATTACATTTGGATCTTCTATAATCCATATGATAAGTACTAAGTGGAACTTATCATACCTTATATCTTATAGCTTAGAGTTAAGCTGTGGCTATGACTCTAGCATGGTGTTAATTGACATTTGTTCCTATGTAAATGAATTTACACGATAACATGAGAATAAGTATCTAATGTGCTGTTCGACCACTGGATGGGATAAAAGTTCATTGATTTTGCAATCCCTAGTGTAAGACCGCATTTCGTGAACTGTGGTTCTCGATCTTTGCCCTTAAGATCCTAAACATATTCTGGAAGTGTGATTCAGTGCTGCTAGCTTAGTTAGTCTATGAAGAGGTTATGGCATATTGATTCGACCTGGCAGGGCTAATTAGAAAAGCAGGCTGAATCATTATGGAAAGAATATAGTTAAGGGAAAAGGAACTCTGTTCATCACATTTCAAGATTCGTTGTCCAGGTGCACCAATTGTATTAAAAAGTACAATAGTGGACACGAATAAAATTGTTTGAAATCATAGTGAGAACAATGGAATGTGACATAAGTCATAGGGTGAAAGCACACTTTATTATATATGAGATGTCGAGATGCTACTATTCAATTAGCTCGTGTGTCGGTGCTTTTGAATTTTAGCTCAACGTACTCAATGTGTGCTGGTCGCACGAAATCCTATAAATCGTTATCTGTACATTGTTGACTGTGGTCGATGATGAATGAGTGTTATTTTTGGGTTTTGGGCCCGATATGCATCCATTGTTGATTGTGTTCAACAATGAATGAGTGGGAGATTGTTGGCCATTTATGATTGGCCCAAAATAAATTAATGGACACCTAAGATAAAAAAACAAAATTAGGTTAAAAGTAAAATGCCAACTCCAAATAAGTTAAATTTAGGTAAAAATCTGATTTGGACTTAATTGATATAAAATGAAAAAGTTGGGAATTTGACATAAAGTTTGACAGGACTTGTCCCTATAAATGGGAATCCCTGGTGATTTTTTCGGAATAAGCCACTCCCCAAAAACACTCTAAAAAATCGAAAGTTCAGTTGAGTACTGATACTTTCGATAGATATACGAATAGGTACATTCGTGGAACCCGGGCTTCGATTCGTTACAAACGTGATTGAGCTTTGACTAGCAACTCACCAACAACGATCTTGGACCTCGTATGCACACGCTACAAGAGGTAATTTTATTTTAATTATCTTAATTTGTAGTTAATTTTGCATGTGATTATTTGTGTAATCTTCGTTAATTATGCTATATAATCCAACATAAAGAAACAAAATAAACTTACTAACTAGAATCATAATATAAATATGTCTTATTTATAAAAAAGCAAAACAAACTCATTAACTAGAATCATACTATCAATCTAACTCATCATAATAATGTAAAAATATAAACATAAGTAATAAATATATCTCTATCTTTATCTTCTCCAAGATTAAATTCATTACCTTGGAGTAGTCTATCGCTTATACTAGATGAAGCATCGACTGGACGACCATTTTTGGAGGGAGGGAATAAGCTCGGTGGTGGTTGGTAGTTAGAGAGAAGAAGCGGTTTTCGCTAGAGAGAATTTTAAAACCTTTTTTAGAGATTCGTGGGGGTTATTAAACAAGACGACAAGAAAGGGGAAAGAATACAGAGTGAAGATGTTTTTTTTCTTTCTTCTCGTGCAAAGAAAGAATTGAAAGAATCATTTTGCTCTTTGAGTTGGTGTTGTATCATTTTCTTAAATATTTTTTCTATGAAATTTATTTAGGAAGAAATCTCAATAAAATAAATCTCTAATCAAGGTCACATTTAGAAAAATTTTGGGGTGGTGTGCAAGTTAGCAAATTTTATGATACCAAACTGATTTTATATTTTTAACAGTCATCGGTAAAAAAAAATTGTGTTATATTTATTTGAAGGAGAAATGTTGATAATTTTCTGTCATACTGGCCATTACGCAGGGGCAAGCACTCCCCTCCCCCCCGTCATGTGGCGGCTCGCCCGTGGCACCACCGCGTATCAGCGTGGCGTCTCATGCCACTACCCCAGCATGACGTCACAGTCGACGTAGTCCGTGCTGATTGGGCCACATTAGCGGGCCTTGCCTAGTCATTTTTTAAATCTAAAAAAAATTAAAAAAATTCCAAAAAAATCTTTTTACTATTTTACACCTTTAAATTCAAACAAAATATTTTTCTATTTTTTAATTTTTTTCAATTTCTCATGTACTATGTTTTGAACTTAATATAATTTCTATTTTGCAAAATTATAAAGTTTGTTAGTTTGAAATTAAATTAAGCATTTTAAAATTTTTTCGAAACTATTTTCGAGTTTAGTACAATTAACTGTTTTTTCCAAAAATAATCAAAGCTGAAAAAAAACTAAAGTGAAACATTGATACGATGGTGGGCTGAAATCTAAGTGCAGAAACAAAAACTGGCGTGAAGCAGTGATACGGCACTATAGGAGCGGTAGCGTAGTAGATGGTCTGAGGGATAGGTTTTTAGTGTTATGTGCGGGAAGAGTCGGGCACTTTGTATATATTTTATTACTTTTCATTAATCCACACATTAGGTAATTTTAGTGTGCACAAAGTTCTCCTTCTTAACTAATTAGAAATGTTCTGAGTGGACAATTCGGCCCAACATCAATACATGCAACTTCGTCCTTCCTTTTTTTATAAGTTAATCGTTTATATTGCCTTTACATTATTTACATCGAGACTAATCGGCTACATCAATATACGCATATTACAAAATACTCTGAAGATAGCTTAAGTATGTAACTTCTTCATTGTTAATATTGTTTCAATTTTTTTAGAAAAATTAAGGCTTGTCGATTTAGCCTTTATTAGGTTCCGTATCTTATCCAATAATTTTTTTTTCTTCATTTTTCAAAGTGTGAGAATATATTACCGATCTCTAAAACATGACGTGATCACATTAACAAAAGGATACTCGTATCCCAAATTGAAAATGACAAAATAAAATTCAAGATGTCAAATGCAGTGCTCCACCAATATATGTTTTGGTAAAATAAATTGTGAGAGAAATTGTTTCCACAATTTCAGATCTTGGACAGGCGTTGGAACTCGATTCTCTTATCTCATATTTAAGAAGTGACCCCGTAATCATTAGACAATACATACTTAAGGACTGGCGTTGGGACTCGATCCTCCTATCTCAGTGGATCCACCAATTTTAACGACGAGTCATCTATACATGTGGAAGCTCATTATGTTATGTCAGGGCCCAAACTTTTTGAGTCACCCAAAACAGATTTGGAAAATTTTGAGCATGGTTGGGACATGGAGGAAATCCATGTGGATTTCTTTTTTGCTGGGTATAAAATTATGCGAATGCACAGTGGAAATACGAATTACACAAATTATAGTTAGAAAAACATGTTTTAGAGATCTCTTAATGATATTTTAAGAGTAAATTACATCTGGCCCCCTCTAGTTTGGAGTATTTAACTCTGGCCCCCTCCTCATTTGTAATTCGATTAAAAAGCTCCTTTAGTATGACAAAATTGTACCATTTGGCCCCTGAAGCTGAACCAGAGCTTTTCTCCGTTGAGAGACCTCGTGAAAAGACAAAAGTACCCTCATCGAAAAAAACAAAAAAATCTCTCCGGAAGAGGAGAGGAAGAGGAGAAAGAGAAGGTGGAGGAGGAGGGAAGAAGAGAGGGGAGGAGGAGGAGGAGGAGGAAGAAGGAAGGAGGAAAGTGGAGGAGGAAAGGGGAGGAGGAGGGAGGAGGAGGGGGAATTTTGGAGAGAGGAAAGAGGAGGAAAGAGGAGAAGGAGAAAAGGGGAGGAGGGAGAAGGAGAGGGGAGAAGGAGGAAGGAGGAGAAGGAGAGAGGAGGAAGAGGAAGGAGGAGAAGGAGGAGAGGGGCGGAGGAGATGAGAGGAGGAGGGGAAATTTCGGAGGGAGGAGAAGGAGGTGGAAGGAGGAGAAGGAGAAAGAAGGAAAGTGGAGGAGGAAGGAGGAGAAATGGAGGAGGAGGACGGAAGAGAGAGGAG
>SOPF01026904.1:71179-88446 GCA_012979155.1 Hypericum perforatum
AGGAGGAGGGAAAGTTTCGGAGGGAAGAGAGAGGAGGAAGGAGGAGAGAGGAGGAGGGCGAAGGAGGACGAGGGCGGAGGAGGAGGAGGGTGGAGGAGGAGGAAGATGGAGGAAGAAAAGGGATGAGGAGGAAGAAGAGAAAGGAGGAAGGGAGAAGAAGAGAGAAAAAGAGAGTGTTTTTAGATCAGGGGTATATTTGTCATTTCCCGTGGTCTCTCGCCGGAAAATTCTCTGGTTCCGGTTTCAGGGGTCAAATGGTACAATTTCGTCATACTAAAAGAGCTTTTTAATCGAATTGCAAATAAGAAGAGGGCCAGAGTTAAATACTCCAAATTACAGGGTCCAGATATAATTTACTCATATTTTAATGATCCAAACTTCCTCAAATAAATTTATTCGGACTAATTTGGAGGAGGAGAAATGGGGTAGGTAAAGGTGGTCGGTCCCACCCACCAACCCAATTAAGCCTTTCGCAATCCATTAGTTTCACGGTAGCCAGTCTCTTCGGGACCGGTTTTATTGTTGAACCCCCCAGTGGTCGCGGTGGGACCAAGAGAGTAGGAATTTATCGCCGACAACTTTTTTTTTCCTTAAGAGGAGATCTAAAAAAATATTCATAAATAAAATTTTATAATCTTCTGCCTGAAATATTCAGACTGATCTGGCGGCGGTCATAGGATAAACTCCTAGTGAAGGACATGTCTTCAATACCAGCAATCCTTATATATAAATATATATATATATATATTTATATTCCTATTTGGCTCTCTATTTGCACTTTCACGTAGTTCTGTTTGGTTTGGTTTTATAAATAGTTATTACCAACTTCCCAACTTTATTTATGTCGTATCTCAAACACAAAATCTATTTATTAAAGAAACCCAAAACTCACTTCAGATACTGCAAAAAAAAAAAAACTCACTTCAGATAAACTAAGACTTTCCATTAATTTCATGAAAAATCAAAAGGGTTGTTGGTGGTAGGCGTATATCGAACACCAACTCCCTCCAGATCTAGTTTGCTCTGCCCGCGATTGCCCAAGTCTAACCTAAGCTAATTAAATTAAAAAAGAAAAGTTGAATGGAGTGCCATTCTTTTGTTGGTGCCCTTTTTTTTTCTCTAGTCTAATAATTTCTTTCTATATTTATCAAAATATCATGACTTCAAAATATTATGAATTCAATTGTATTAAATATTTATTTTAAAATTTTATCACCTTTCAAACTCTACTTATACATGAATTATCAAGTAAAAATAGATACGTTAAATAAATTTCTCAAGCTAAAGATATTAGAAATTCATGAAAATAAAATATTTGTTGCATTTTTTTAATTATCTTTCAAAGATTTTGAACATAAACTTAAATTAATCAGTTGAATATATGAATTAAAAAAAACATTTGGTAGGTGGCGAAAGATATACTATTTATAAACCGAGTTAGAAATTCTTTTCCTACTCGCTTCCATCCTCTCCTACCCGCACAGATCCAACCCCATCCTCGATCCGGACCCGACCCGACCCGTTTACCCGCTCACATTGGTAACCCGCAATCCTCTCTCTTTCTTCCTCTCTCTTCCTTTACCATTTATAACCGTCGGCGGGAATCTGACACCTTCTTGTTTCAACGAACCATAGTGAAGAAGAAGAAGAAGAATGAAGGTGATAGACAAGATAAGGGAGGCCGCGGGCGGTGGAGTGGGAACCGGCCCGGCGGCGGCCAATGGGACTGCCGGAGACGGTGCCGGGAAGGTGGTGTTCTCGTTCGAGTTCTTCCCGCCGAAGACGGAGGACGGCGTCGACAACCTGTTCGAGAGGATGGAGAGGATGGTGGCCCACAACCCCACCTTTTGCGACATCACGTGGGGCGCCGGCGGGACCACCGCCGATCTGACCCTCGACATAGCGAACCGGATGCAGAACATGGTCTGCGTGGAGACCATGATGCACCTTACATGTACCAACATGCCTGTTGATAGGATCGACCACGCCCTCGAGACCATCAAGTCGAACGGGATCCAGAACGTGCTTGCTCTTCGTGGGGATCCGCCTCACGGCCAGGACAAGTTCGTCCAGGTCCAGGGCGGCTTCGCCTGCGCTCTCGACTTGGTACATTGACAAACCCCGCACACCATCCTATTGTTATTGTTGTTGTCCTTGTGTGTGACATTGCGTGTTGGTTTGCTTGGTGTGTGCAGGTGAAGCATATTAGATCCAAGTACGGGGAGTACTTCGGAATCACTGTGGCGGGGTATCCAGGTTGTTTGTCTGTTTTGTGGCGGTGTTTGGTTTGATTCGAGAGAATTGAGTGTGTTTGTGGGATTGATTGATTGTTTGGATTTTGTGGTGCAGAGGCCCATCCGGATGCTATTGGTCCTGACGGGTTGGCCTCTCCTGAGGCTTACCAGAGTGATCTTGCTTACCTAAAGCAAAAGGTGGTTCTCTTCTCCAATCCTTCCGCTCCTTTCCATTTCAGACTCCTAGGTTATAGAGGCGTGTCATAGATCTGCTTTAGCATTAATGTGTTCAGAAACTTTGCTCAGATTTATCTTTTATTGGTTGTTGTGAGGATGGGCAATGATTTCTGTTACAGGTTGACGCCGGTGCAGATTTGATCGTAACACAGCTCTTCTACGACACTGACATATTCCTCAAATTTGTGGATGACTGCCGCCAAATTGGCATCACTTGCCCCATTGTTCCTGGAATTATGCCCATTAACAACTACAAGGGATTCATACGCATGACTGGATTCTGCAAGACAAAGGTATTTCCTTCTGTCACACACATTTGCTTCTTCCCAAAGCTTATGATGCACTGGCCTATTTTAATTGTGTTTTTGAGATCTCTGTTATGGGATTCATTTTATGCCGTCAACAATTAAGCCATGAAACAACTAGTTAAATTTTCTCTGGGAACTACTGTTGCATTCTTATGTATCTGATGCTGCTTGTAGATACCTGATGAGATAACTGCTGCGTTGGAGCCTATCAAGGACAATGAAGAAGCAGTTAGAGCATATGGAATCCACCTTGGAACAGAAACGTGCAAAAAGATCATGGCTCATGGAATCAAGACCCTGCATCTTTACACACTCAACATGGAGAAATCCGCACTAGCAATTCTTATGGTTTTGCTTCTTCCCTTGCTCGTATTTTAATTTAGATCGGCTTCTTTTTAATTTAAGCAGAAGAGAGGAGATGCCCAATGCTTTGTATTGTATATACTGGCAGAACCTTGGTCTGATTGAAGAGTCCAAGATTGCCAGGCCATTGCCATGGCGGCGCCCTACAAATGTCTTCCGTGTGAAAGAAGATGTCCGTCCCATATTCTGGTAAGCAGCTAGTATAATAATATTTACTCCTGCACAGAAAAATCTGCCTCCGAAAAGAAAGTCTGTTCCTTAAAACAGAGAAAAAAGAAACAGTCTTCATCACTACAACTACCAATATTTGACATGTTTCACCAATTTGTTCAGGGCCAACCGTCCAAAGAGCTATATATCAAGGACCATAGGTTGGGAACAATACCCGCGTGGCAGATGGGGTGATTCTGGAAATCCTTCATATGGTGCTTTATCTGACTATCAGGTAGTACGCGCGAACGGCCATATATAAGCTTTAGTCTGTTCTTGCAAAAATGCCATTTTCATAAAATTCATCCTGCATTCTTGCTCACTTGGCAGATACGTGATAGGGATTTCATTTTACAGTAGAAATACAGCTCATTGATGATTTTTTGGATGTCGTATTATAGGCGATTCTTTTGATTTCTGCCTGTTGTGTTAGATTTAATTTGACCAGTCCTATGGGCTATTAATTACTTGATTGTGTTGGACTGCGTAGTTCATGCGACCTCGGGCTCGTGACAAGAAACTTCATGAAGAATGGGCTGTTCCGATAGAAAGCATCGAAGATATTCATGAGGTAAATTTTGCACCGAACAAATCTGTGTTCTTTTGTTTGTTAGATAAGAAGTTGAAGCCATTTGGTTTTCTCACAGAAATTCAAAGAGTACTGCCTTGGGAAGCTAAAAAGTAGCCCCTGGTCAGAATTAGACCTTCAGCCAGAGACCAAAATTATTAACGAGCAACTTGGCAAGATCAACTTGAAGGGGTTCTTAACTATCAACAGTCAACCAGCTGTTAACGGGAAGAGATCTGATGCCCCATCTGTCGGTAAGCAATTAGTTCAAACATCTTTTAGTCCAAGCAGTCTCAACCAAATTTCAAATATTTCTTTCTTCAATTTAAATCCACCGATGTTGGATGTTCAGGCTCTTGTTATGTTCGATAACTTGTTGTTATTCTGTCAATTTCCCTACTTGACCCTTGATCGTGTGCGTTGTTCAGGTTGGGGAGGGCCAGGAGGATATGTTTATCAAAAGGCTTATCTAGAATTCTTCTGCTCAACGGACAAACTAAGTGCTCTGGTTGACAGGTGCAAGGCCTTCCCGTCCGTGACTTACATGGCTGTCAACAAAGGAGGCAGCTGTCTGTCCAACACGGCCCTGACCGATGTGAATGCTGTGACCTGGGGGGTGTTCCCTGCAAAGGAGATCATTCAACCTACTGTTGTTGATCCTGCTAGCTTTCAAGTGTGGAAGGATGAAGCTTTCGAAATCTGGACGAGAGGGTGGGCTTCTCTGTTCAAGGAAGGTGATCCAGCCAAAAAGTTGCTAGAAGAGGTGAGACCTTTTGCGATACTTGTATAGATGACTAATATCATGTTCGGCTACATCTCGTGATGCATGCATGTGTTTCGCTTTCAATTTGAGCAACTATTTGATGTCCTTGTGCAGATCCAGAGCAGCTACTTCTTGGTGAGCTTGGTCGACAACGATTACATCAATGGCGACATTTTCGCCGTATTCTCAGATTTATGAGCTCTGCCACGATGATCTCTGACTCCTCTATTATTCCGGGGACCCCATAACAGCCGCCCCACGAACTACTATCCACCGTGCATTGGTATTTATCTTGTATTTTTCTCGTGAGTATCCAATAATTCTCTCAGTTGCTTTGTACTGGTCGGGCATTCCAAATGCTTGTATGGAATGTAGTATTTTCTTAGTTATTATTTGGCCAATATTATACTTATTCCCCGAAAACTGTCACTGCTTCTTCTTCTCCGCGAAAAGGAGTTTAAGACTCGTAGGCCTTCTATCTCCATTCAACAGAGAGCTGATTCCTGGCTATGCAATCAATCTATATGAACCTCTAATGGTTTGTTTTAGATTCTGTTAGATGTTTGCCATGCGTAAGAATCAGTATCGATCTGGTAGTTTCTGAGAGGACGTAAGGCTATGCAGCAACTCAGATGACATAATAAATTATTAATTTATTTCTTATCCACGTACTATTCTCTGTTATTTATTTTTTATATTAAAATTATATAATATAAATACAAAAATATATACGATAAGTATGCAAAATTAAAAGAGATAATTGTAGATAACATATAAAACTATGTTAATATTGAACTCTATTTAACCAGGACATATTTAAAATTTTAAATTTTACTATAAATTAAATTAGTTTTTTTTTGAATATTAAGTTTGGCCTATTGGACTTTTAAACTTTCGGGTTTTAGATGGTTTTGGGCTTTGTTCCTCTCCCAAGCAAAATTTTTCCCTATTCGCAAGAGGTGGAGTTTGAACTTCCGACTTATTGGAAAGGAAATAGGATTCGTTGCGATCCTACCCACTTTGCATTGGTTAGATTAAATTAGTTTAGATAACTGAAAAAAAAATAAATAAAGGAGGCCCACCATCCGCACGCGAACGAAAACTTGTTAGCTCAGCTGTTTTTTCAATTGCATATTTTTCTCATTGCTTCAATCTTTTCTATTTATTCATACACGTCTTGTACCATTACTAGTTGTAGTGAAGGGGAATAGATTGGATGCGTGAGATGTTATCGATACTGTTGGACTAGTTACGGTAACGGAGACAAAGAGTCTGCGCGCGTGTAGGATGAGGGACAAATCTGGAGTTTTTTGTCATCCTTGTTCTAAAATGATTTTTTCTATCTTCTGAGTTTGATTTTATTAGGTCTCTGTCGTTAAAATATTTGATTTTTTTTTTCTCCACTTGAAAAAAAAAAAATTCTCCATCTACTTCTTCCTTCTACTTCATTTTGTTCTTCTTACTTTTAACTAAAACTAAAATATAAACTCAAATTCTAATTTAAACATAATCAAAATTTGAAGAACCTTAATTTTGAATGTTTCATTTGAATTAAAAATAAAAAAATAAGGTTTTTAATTTCTATTTTTTTGTCCTTCCGCAGTCCCTCGTGCTCAGGATTCGCCACATAGTGGATTAATTTTTAAATAAGTGTTACTATTCATGTTAAATTATGAAAATGGTACCAAAAAATTCAATTACCGAAAGTAATGTCCACGTAAAATATTAAAAAAACATTTATGCAACTTGGACATAGTTACAAAAAAATTATCCCAGATTATCATGTTACTAACAAATTTTTGGTGACCAAATCACGAATTTTTTTTTGTTAGTAAGTCACAATTTTTTTTTGTGACCTGGTTTTAATATATTTTTTTAGAAAAATTGAAGTCGAGAAATTATGAGAAATTTTTGAAGAGCAATATTTTGGTACTCAGGTGTTTGAATTGATATTTTTTTTATGCACCAAACTTTTTAAAATCTATGCGTTGCAAACTACCGTAGGCAATTCATCAATATTTTGACCCTTTAAAATGTTTTTGAGAGAAAATTAGGTTTGTAGGATCGAACAATATTTATGTGATAATTTACTATGATTTAATATATTTTTCAATGTGATATTTTTTGGTACATCTCGAATCCGCCAATATAATAGGGTCATAAAATTAATTAGATCCAGTAAGACTCTGAATATATAAATATTTTTGTAAAATATTTGACATATCAAAACTGATTCTCAAATTAAGATATAACTCGAATTGAGCTAAACTTTGTACACGCAATCCTAAAAAATAAACTTAACTTTTGAAAAAAAAATTGGAAATTTAAAATTCAATTTTAAATAACAACTTGGAATAACCAAGTTGTCGTGGACACTAATTTAGTACTTAATTTTTTTAATATTATTTTTGTAATTAACCATAAATAAATAATACATTTATTAAAAAAAATTCCGCCATGGTCAACTCCTCACAGACCTACTATAACTATCGACTATCGAGAGGATGATAATTTCTGAGGAGGGGGAATAGTGAGAGAAAGCTGATGGGGACACACACTATTGAGTGTTTCAAATTTTAACTAGGTTGGTGGAAGTGAAATTATGTCTGTTTTGAATTAGTTTTGATTTTCATTACAATTTTAGTTTTCGTTGAAGGTGGGAGAAGAAAAAAGATTAAATGAGTGGCATTTTATTTTTTCAAATGGGTCTTAGGTAGTAAAAATTACATATTTTAACAATATGGATTTAAGAGTATAATATAAAATCATTTTTGAAACACAAGAAACTAAATTTTGTTACGTAATGGCTGCATTAATAATGGGGGAGTGTTAACACCAAAAAAATAATGGGGGAGTGTGCAAGAGAAGAATCTTTGTCAATGGCTAAAGTGATGCTGCAATGATTCGACACTTCTGCCTTTGATCCAACCCTCGAAAAGAGATAATTCTATAAAATATAAACAGGAGAAACATCATAACGTTTAAAAGAATCCTTGCAAATGCTGAATAAGGACGATTTGTTTTCGTTAATATTACCTTATATCATATTTTAATTAATCTACTAATTTTTATTTGAGTCTGATAAAATTTATTAAATATGATTATACTATTTTATCAAATATTCAATATTGATTTTTTTAAAATCGGAAGAGAAATCTCTTTAATAATTTAGAATAGTACTCTTTAGAATTGATTTAAGGACGATTAACAACTATCTTGTAGTTTTTTTTAAAGTGAGAGTGAACTATCTAATAGTTTAAATCTTACCTAATAAAATACGTAAAAGATCGAGTAACCTAATAGCTTGACAAACGAACGAAAACTATAAAACTATGACCTTACGGCTCACTATGGGTGTCAATATTGTTTTAACAATAAAGAATAAAAAAAAACTATAAATTCACTAAGACTCGAGAACAATGTGACCATAATTTATAATAATGTAACTGAAACTATAATTGTACCAACACAATAAATGTTCAGTTCCTGAAACCAAAAAAAATGTAGAAGGTGAAAATAGAGCTTAAAAACCCACCATTGATTCATTCTCCAAAAAAAAAAACCACCAACCCTCACAACCTACATAAAGCAAATTACAATAGTAGTGGCTAAGAAAAATGAGAGACATATTACTCTAATCAGTTAAAACTAAAAGAAGAAAGCAAATTAAGTTAGCTCTGATAATCATCAACTCTAGAACAAAAGAAGAAAATAGAAGGCATCATCACTCTCCAACCCAAAACAAAAGGCAAGAACAATTAAAGCAAAATATACCAAATCTTCAACTTTTGTGGATCACTAGCTAAACCAATTTACCAGGAACCTCCACCACCAAACATCCCATTCCAAAAACCTTGATCATGGCTTGAACTGGTACTCCTGCTCAGATCAAACCCAGAGGTAGTGCTTGATACGAACCCGGCCAACGGTGCGCCCCTACGGTTCACATCGACACCTTGTGGTTTCAGTTCCTCCAACGGAAACAACACTCTGGCACCTGAACTTTCTTGCAACCCTTGACCGATGGTAGGACATGTACTGTTCCCATATTCATTTCCAAATCCTTCAGGTGCGAAGCTCAAGTTTGAGAAGAGTGCTGTACTTGGATTGGGTAATGGCATGGACATGTAAGAACCCAGCTCCCTTGAGCTCGTTCCAGGCTTGAGAAGCTCCAAAAACGATGAAGTTGATGGATCTGTAACCGGGTTTCGATGATGATGATGATGATCACTGGTGAGAAGAGGAGGAGGAGGGTAAGCTAGGTTAAGGTCTTGGCCATGATGGATCTTAGGGTTTTGAGAAGGAATATTCTTAGTTGATGATGATGGTGGTCTCCTGTTCTTTCTTGAGCCTCCACCAACAGGAACACTCCTTAGGGATCCACCGTTTGTCCAATACCTTCTACAACTCTTGCAAAAGTATCTAGGCTGAGATAGGCTATAGTTGTTGTAGTAACAGAATTTGGTGTTAGTTGAGTTGCACCTAGGGCAGTTCAAGGCTTGATCCTTTTCAGGCCTTGGTTTCTTTTCTACTATTGTCCTTGAGCTTTCCATTGGCAATTTAACCAAACTCGTCTCCTGAAAAAAAGAAAAAGAAAAAGATCGTAAAAAGTGAGAGAAAAGAGACAGGAAAAAGCCATCGTTTCATCATCAAGACATATAAATACACAAAGAGAGAGATAGAGAGCTAACTCGAAACAAACAAAGGGAAAGGAGGCTTCTCTTACAACTTTGAGTAGTTTCAAACACAGCAAGAAAGCGAACAACAAAAACTTTTTCTGGGTCCTTTTTGCTATGTGAGATTGGTGGAGAAAAAAAGATATTAGAAAAGGAGGAGAAGAAAGAAAGTGCAGTGTGTACTACTTTTTTACTTTTACCAACAAATGAAGGTGATGATGATGATGATGAGTCAATAAAGGCAACCAAAATAATATTCCAGGTCTAGTGGGTTACAGAAGCTTTTAAGAAGAAAAAAAGTTGGACACAAAACCAAAGAGCAACTAGTTTAAATAAAAACTCGAAATATTTGCAAGCTATAAAAAAATTTAGGGGAAAATTTCATTTTACTATCCTGTGGTATTATCAATTTGCACATGTGATTTAAAACATATAAAATAGGTCCAGCTCTGTTCAATTTTCATTATATAGAAGGTCCTGGCAGCTGTGCTGCTCGTTTTATTATTGTCTCTGTGGTCTGCCATGTCAACATCTAAGCATACTAGATGGTAAGTGAAAAAAATCAAAATGGTCATAAAACCAAACTATTATCCCCACCTACCAAAACCAACCGCCGACCCTCGTTCCCATCCAGCAAAACCAAAGTCCGGCGACGGGGCCATAAGGTGAGGACCTCTGGTTATGGTTCATGAACTTGGTGCTCCCAACAGTCAATTGCCCGCTCCTACTGAACCCTAATCCTTAAATCTAATTAAAACCCTAATCCCTCCCTAGTTACTTCCTCAGCACGATCAAATTATGGCCTTTCCTCTAGACTTCCTGAGACAACGAGGCCGATGAAGCTAAAGCCGAGTAGTTTTTGTGCTAGGGCTTCAATGAACGAAGACGCCACCGCCAGCCTCATCGGCCATTGCATCTCCTCCCCAACGACGTTCTTGCACTTGGTGGACCACAGAATCAAACTGGTACGATGAGGTACATGGTCTCGAAGGCCAAGTGGATTTAGCAAAATGTTTCAATTGAAAGTTATGGGTTTTTTATTTTAGTGAACGAAATAAATATGAGTTATTCTGTTATTTTTGTTTTGGTTTCCACTTTGGGATTTTGGGTTGGTTGATGATTGCTGATTTGGAAGCTTGATGATGGGAGGGAGGTTGAAAGCCAAAGAGGAGAGTGGAAGAAGTGGATTTTGGGGAAGACGATGGAGATATTGACCAGAGAGAATTTTATTCTGGACTATTTTAATAATTTATCACTACCCATATTATCTTCCACAAAATATAAATATTATGATGGAAAGAAACATCATCAATGATATGATGACATGTCTAATGAGATAGTCGGTAGACCTAACCACGGTTCGAATTCGAACAAATTCAAATCGAATTGCTTTGAATTCGAATTATCAAAATATTGAACCGTATTCAGGGTCTGTTTGGTACGGCTGATGAAATTTAGCTGTTAGCTATTAGCGGTCAGCTGATCAGTTGTTGGCTGATAGTACTCAGCTGATAGCTGATACCCGATTTTTGCAAAAGTGTTTGGTAAATTAGCATTGGCTGTTGCTGTTGAGTTGTAAAATTACTTATAAAGGTAATTGACTAATAAACATCATTCTTTAATATTTAATATAATACATATTATTTATCTTTATACTTTGACCAATTAAAAAAGTGTCTCTCTTAATTTAATATTTAATATAGTACATATTATTTATCTTTATACTCTCATCAATTAAAAAAATATCTCTCTTAATTTAATATTTAATATAGTAATATTTAGTATTTATTTCTATATTTTTGCCAATAAAAAAAGTGTCACTCTTAATTTAATATTTAATATAGTAATATTTAGTATTTATTTCTATATTTTCGCCAATAAAAAAGTGTCACTCTTAATTTAATATTTAATATAGTAATATTTAGTATTTATTTCTATTTTTTTGCCAATTAAAAAAATGTCCCTCTTAATTTAATATTAAATTAGGAATTATCTAAATTAAGGGCTATTTAGTAATTTGATATTGTAACAGCCATCAGTTATCTCTATCAGCTATAAATTCTAGCTGTTGGAAAAATTGGCGTTTGGGTTCCAACAACTGATTTTTTTTAATTCACCAAACACTAAAAAGTTGGCTGATAGATATCTAACAGCCAACCAGTGATCTCTAATAGCCAAACCAAACACCCACTCAATGCATCCAAGGACGAATTGAATACGAACTATAAACCTTTGAATTCGAATTGAATTTGAATTGATTCTTAAATATTAAATATTTAATTAAAAATTTGAAAAATAAGAATTGAGTTTTAGGGTTTAGGATTTAAGGTTTATTAGATAATTGAATTTGAGATTTTTTATACCAATTTTATGTGAATATTTAGATCTTAAATGATTAGTATATGCAGCATATTATTTGTTCTACTTGATGACATAATTATACAGTAGTATGATAAATTATATGATAAATAAATCTAATTATTAAACTTAGGGATAATTTATAAAGCTCAAAATTTTAATAAGAGAAGTAGATAATTGAGATTGAAATGTGTAAAATTTGAAAAATAAAAGGTAGCACTTACAAAGTTGGAAGTTAAAATTTATTTTTAGTTTAATATATATATATATTATGCACTAATTTGAATCAAATTCAATACAAATTCAACTCGAATCGAATTCGAATTTTTCCAGTTTGATGAATTATAAAAATCTTAAACTGAATTCAATTCGTACCATTACGAATTCGAATAGAATTATTGACGAATCGAATTATATACGAATCAAATCGAATTATTAACAAATTGAATTGAATCGAATAACGAATCAGATTTAATTCTTGGTCAGGTCTAATAGTCGGGCAGTCTCGGGCAACTACCCAAGACCTATACTTTGATAAAAATTGAATTCAGTTGGATATGTTTTATGTGTTTAAAACCATATGTGAATAGGTAATATCGCAAGGCAGTAAACGATTTTTTCTCAAAAATTAGAGAAGAGAAATCAATAGCAAAAATTTTAACCAAAATATCTCAATTTTGAATCCTTATGAACATATTAGTGTTGGATAATTATTGGCATGAAATTCGTTCAAACTTAAATTAGTCGGTCGAAGGATCTATGATCTTATAAACCAAAAAACTATAGATAGGGAGTGAAAAAAAATAATCATGATTATGTGTTGAGAAACAGTGAGAAAGATGGTTGCTAAGCTTTTTGTTACATGTTGCCACTGACCAGCATCCATGGATCGCAAAGGAAAGGAAGGAAAAAGGCAAATTATTTTCAGGTACCTGATCTTTATATTATTCTCTTATTAGGTCAATCCTTTGTAATAAATGAGTATTAAGTCCCTGTTTTATTCAAAAATGTTTGTCTCGGGTCTTCACCGACCAAATCGGAATTTTTTTTAAATTTTTTGTCATGTGAAATAACTATTTTACCCTTCACAAAACGACAAATTTTATCATATTTTTGTCGTTTTGTGAAGGGTAAAATAGTCATTTCAGATGACAAAAAATTAAAAAAAAGTCCGATTTGGTCAGTGGGGACCCGAGACAAATATTTTTGAATAAAACAGAGACGGATTAATTATTTATGTAACAGGAGGGACCCAATAAGAGATTTCGATAAAGACCAAGGACCTGAGGGTAATTTGCCCAAGGAAAAAAGGTTGAACTTTAGTGGGTATGGTCTTCAATTTTCTGTAGCAGCATAAAAATAACCTAGCTACTTTTCTAGCAAGTGGACTTTATTAAAGAAGTGGAACACCTTTAGCCAAACTGGGTGGTGAAGAAGAGAGACGTCCGGGTCATTTTTTCCCTTTGAATCACCTGACATAATTCTTTTAGTAGTTAACGACTAGTATTGGAATATCTACTAGGCAGAATGTAATAAAATTTTCTGACAATTATTTAAAATTGATATAATATAGTATGGATGATGTGAAATAGAGAATTTTTTATTAATGTATAGAACTATCACCGAGACTTATAAGTGGACACTTTGTATGCAGCAAACTGACAATATTCGCCTCAATAGTCAATCTTAATATTCTTTAGGGTTGTTTCTGTGCTTCAGAAATGTAGAATCTCTCTCTGTTTTCCTTGCCTTTCTTATGTTCTGTGGATCTGTAAAGGCAGAACTGTCAGCTCTGGACTTGAGCTGCTTACTTTTACAGAAGAATAGTTCTTGAATATTGCAAATATTTTACATTTTTCCTAAAAAAAAGTCTAATTTCTGAAGTTTCAGGACTAAAATTATAACAAGGTTAAGGGATTTAAATTAAGAGAACTTATCTCTTAACTATAGTTGTATGCATATATACTAACCTTTAAATTATTTTGTAATTTTCGTTAGTAACTTTTCATTTTGTTGAACTAATACAAAAGGTTACTATGATGATTTTTGGAAATAGTTTTTCAATAAATCTTAGTGTTGGAACAAATAGATCTTAATTTGTTACACTGTTTAGTACTTTTAAAATATATAATAAAATATTCCATCTTCTTAATACTTGCTTGTCCTATTTTGTTGTAGACATTAATTGATTTGTAATGTCCTGAACCAGAATAGTTTACTTATCGATCAATACTTTTTCAAGTATTAGCTGTAATGGAAGTAAATGTATTATATTGAAACACAAGACACGAAATCTTAAATTCTTTCGAACAAGAAGAATTAAGAAAACCAATGTGTTATCCTGAGCAAGAAAGAATTAAGAATTCCTCCTTCATAAATGCCAAGGAAGTTGATAGAAAAGTAAAACTATAAACCTGCACTGTACGAATATTGGACATCTGACAGCTGATTGTCGCAAGAGGAAAGTCAATGGCACTAATATGGCTGAACGGGCTTACAGTTCTCCTGAGGATGATTTTGTCAAATCTACCAAAAGGGAATGCTTTTGCCGCTTTGGAAGAGGTTGAAGAGCAAGTTGCCGCTGATGGGACAGAGAACTCGGAAATGACACTGCATGCAGAAATGAACTCCTTGGCGGATTTATCAGAGCCGAGTTTGACAGTGCGACAGATGATTTCAGAGATCCAGGAGGCGACAGACATGGACAAACACCAGGTACTCTCGACTGACCGACTACCTGACTCTGAAGTGAAATTGAATGCCGAGAGGGAGAGAGAGCAGCCTCAGGTCCCCATAACGGCGACACAGATTCCATCATATATTTTGTTAGCTGCGGAGGATCCGAGATCGTTCTCCACAGACACCGTGCAGGTCAGAGCAGACTTAGTGACCCTTCGGGAGGGTGCTAGTTCCATACCTGGCTTGGTTGACATAGATATCGTCCAGGTGGATAATCTTTCTGACCCCTGTCAGGCTTTGGCATGGATGGTCGGTAGTAGATCTTGGGCGACTCCGTCCACGCGTAAGACGAGGGGGGTATGCTTTTGAGACCTGCTTCGGGCTATGTCTACGTGGGTATGAACGGGAGGCAGAAACACGGTTAGCGTTGGCGTGCATCTGATTGAGTTTGTTTGTATTGACCGTGTTGACCCTTGTGGATTCGCTCGTGTCGAGTCGTAATATGGCAACGGTAACCTTTATGGTTTTCGTTTAGGCCTTAGAATTTGTATTTTCTTATTCTCTTTTCTCACCTTATTCTGTATTTTCCTTTTATTTGGTAATAAAAGTTTAATTAAATAAAAAAAAGTAAAACTATAAACCAAATATTTTGGATGAGAGTCTCTATTTCAATAAGCTTTAAACTCAAAGAACTTAAAGAGTTCTCTACCTTATTTCTAATGATTGGATGTATTATTTTGTTATGAGTTTTCATATTTAATTTCAAAAATTTTTTAGGAATAATTTTTTCAATAGTATTTTATAATTCGTAAAATTTGAAGTTATAACTCAAGACAAGCCCTAAGCTTAATTAGCATTGTCTTAGTTGTACTTCTTTAAAAGTCCATAATTCCTTACCTATCTGACCAAACTTTTTGTATTTAAAGTAGTTGCCTTTAATTTTCTTGACCTTCTTCTTCTTTGACTCTTAATTCTTTTGCTTTTTGTCAATGTTCTTCTTTTTGCTGGTACCACCTCAAACAAGGTGTACATTAGGTTCATAGTTGGTCCTATCGTTCTTAACTTTGAATTTCTAGTTGTCTTTCTAAATTATTATTTTTATGATAAGATTCTCAAGTCCAATATTCTTTCTCTTATGCTTGAGGTAGTTCTTGAAATCTTTCCATACTGGTGGTAGCTTTTTTTTATCATTGCTACTACTTAGAAAGACTCACTTAGTTGTATTTCTTTTACTTGAATCTCGGGTAAGATTAGTTATAACTCTTATAATTAGTCTATAACCTTCTTAGAATTCAAGATACTGAAGTTGAGAAATATCCCAACAATAAATTTCTTTGTCCTAGCATTGTCCATTTTGTACTTCTTTTCTAGTGTCCATAATTCCTTAGCATTCTTGAATATTACGTAGACATTGTAGAGAATATTGTCTAATTTAATCATGATGTAGTTACAACATAGTAAGTCAATATGACTCCATGCATCGAGAGTGTTGATCTTTTGTTGATCAGTCTCATTATATACCACCTTTAGTGCTTCTTCCTTCGAGAATCATACCATGTTGAGCATGATCATGTAGAACAGCATCTTCTATTACCACCTTGTTTTCTACCATCTTCAAATGCACGATTCTTGTCTTATAATTATTGTTGTCAAAGTGTGGTCTACTTGATTATCGTTTCTAAATTGGTAGCACAACATTTACTAGAAGCCTTGACAAATCGTCGGACATGTATGCAAGCGCGTGGATATGGGCATGGACATGACCACTTTGGTGGCTAGCTAATAAGGAAATTTATCCTTACTAAGTGGTCTTCTCACGTTTTGAAAATTCAACTTTAAGTCACAAATTTGATGCATTAATTTATCACTTACCAAAATTGGATATGAAAAAATAAATACATTAAAATTATGTACACTAAACATAGATTCCAAATTTATAACTTAACTTAATTTTCAATTTCCAACATGATCAACAATGTAATTCTATTTAAAATGTGACTTATCAAAAAAATTATATTGAAAATGTTATTCTGCTGCCTTGTAATGCCCGTAGCCAATTCAGCATCATAGGCCTACAAAGTATGGTCTTTCCACCACCTGACGAAAAGAATCGATTCGCTTCCGGCCTAGGCGTGGCCACTGTTAAATGATTCTCGATTGGAAGTTTAGATGATCTGCACCGGAATCTAGGTCAATGTTCTTTGAACTATCTTGGAGCAATTCCATAAGATTGTGGTCATGCTTCCTATTTTTATTTCGGTTTTTAAACATCCGTAATTATCATATTTATAGGCGGTTCACATTAATTTGTCATGCCATGTCACTATTATGATTAAACAGGTTAGATTTGGTTTTTCAAGTGCAGAACGTGTGAAAAATGTTTTGGAAAATAAAATGGTTCACACAATTAAAATAAAATAATTTTAATAAATCATCCAAAAATAAAAAAGAGATTAACTAAAATAGTTCAAATTTTGACACAGGAATAGTTCGGATTACTAGCGGCTCAGTTTTCGGTGATTTCTGATCAAGAAGAAGAACTAATTGATGAGATCGAGCGTTGGTTGGTCAAGCGACACGTAATGCTTGTGCCACGCAACAGATTGGGGAAACTGAGGAGTATGAAAATGAACATGACATTGGAAGAAGAGATCGAACAATTGAGGGAGATTAACGAATTTTTAAAAAAATTACAAACATATTAGGTACTAATTTGATAATCTATCCACGACCCTCAATATCACATGACATTCTATGTAGGCTTTAAAATGAAATCATTTATCCAAAAAATTTCGAACCGATCTAAAGTCCTTTATGCAATAATAATGTAAATAAGTTGGGCCGATTTAATGTGCTTAAAACTACATGGTA
>SOPF01026905.1:0-44503 GCA_012979155.1 Hypericum perforatum
CATGATGGAGTCTCTGTTCCCTCGGCTACTTTCTGTAATGACACCTTCGGCTTTCAATGCAGCAACCTGGTCTTCAGTTAGTAAACAGATTCCTCCATCTTCTTTGTCCCCTTGTGCTTCGGCAACCTTGGAATCCTCTTTTGCCGGCACTTTCCGCTTTTGCTTATTCCTATCCTTTTCCTCTGTGAACGGGTCCCCAATCAAAACACTCCGTGTAACAGTCCGCTTTGCTCGTTCATTCGGGATCACCGAAATCTCAGTTTTTTTTCCCTTCTTCCTAGACATATGCCTTTCGACCTCTGCATCTACAAGTGCAAAAAGCATTTCACAATATTTTGGGTCATCAAACTCGCTAGGAGAAACACCCACTTCAGTCTGATTTAATTCTCTGATGGGTTGTTCATCATGTTTGTCTCGGGCACAATCAACTTCTTCACCTATCAGTAATGAAAAGGATGGAGGACTGAAATCCATACCTATCCGAAGCTTGGTAGATGGATCCACCTCTGTGGTAGGTGAATTCTCAATAAAATTACCCTATTATGGATAAAAAAACATCTTAGAATGGTTTTCCAAGTCATAAAAGAAACCACTTGAACAAAACTAAGGAAACCACTTGAACCTACAAAGGAAACCACTTGAACATTCTAAGAAAACCACTTGAACATTCTAAGAAACCCACTAGAAATGATAAAAGAAAACTAGTCGAACATTAAAAGAAAACCAGTCAAACATAATAAGACTTGAACATCAGTTGCTAAACAACTTGAAAATCTGTAAAAAAAACAGTTGAACATTTATACAAAATAAATTCAAATAATTCACTGTCATACATTCTTCGATCGCGCACGTTTCTTCGAAATATAGACTTTTGGACTGGAAATCCCAACATTTGATCCAATTAACCCCTCATCCTTATTACGGATCTTCCCAGCAACATCACCTACCACATTGTCTCCCTCAATCACAAAATCAGCCACTGCAATTGTAACATCAACACCCGACTTCTCTATCGCCATTGCAACATCAGCCTCTTCCACCACCTTCTTGGCAATGTCCACTTCGCTCTTCTCGGCAACATTCTCAGCCTCTACTTCATCGCTGGGGACTTGTGTTTCGACATCAACTCTATCCCCTTCACCCGACTTCTCCACAATATCAGCCTTTACCTCATCGCCAGGGGCTTGTGTTTCAGCATCAACTCCATCCCCTTCACCCAACTTCTCCACAACATCAGCATCTACCTCTCCATCAGGGGCTTGTGTTTCGACGTCACCTAGCTCATTGTCAACCACATCATGTGACATAGCCCCAACATTCTCAACAAAATCTGCCACAATCCTAGCAATATTCAATACTTCCTCTTGGTTGCAAGATTCTGGCCCAATACATCTTTCATTAGCTGCATCATTCAATAATTCTCCTCCTTCTTCCATTGGATGATTATCCAGCTCATCACCAACTTCATCATCCGGTTCCACTTCTTCCGTTGGATTATTATCTGGCTCATCACTATCTTTGTCATCCGAATTATCATCATTGTCCAAATCCTCGTCATCATGTGCCACTTCTTCATCCTCCCTTTTCCTCTTCTCTTTTCGGTCATTCAGCTCCTTGATAATGGCCCGTTTCTCTGCTTTCAGGATTTCAAGCTGGTGTTCAATACCCCCTAACAATCGATGTAACTGCAAAAGAACAAATCATTATGTTTAGGGTTAAGAAAACCAGTTGATCATAAACTGGAAAACCACTTGAACATACTAGCACAAATTATTCAAACCTACTAAGAAAACCACTTCAACATTCTAAGAAAACCACTTGATCATAAACTCGCAAACCACTTCAACATACTAAGAAAACCACTCGATCATAAACCTATTATTTTCTCAGGAATACTAACCTCTTCATCCCGAATCCCTTTCCAGCTGTTCCTTGAGGAGGATGCAACATTCTCTGGTCCAGGAGCACGTAAATTCATCGCTGGGGCTTGCCGAGGAGGAGGAGGAGCAATTGAACGCAAATACATTGCCACCAAATTCATATTCCCACCATATCTAACTTTTCTTGCTTCTTTATGTAGTGAATACCGTAATGCTTGGTTCGCCTCATCTGCAACGTGCTTCGACCAGTTGTACAATGGTGCATCAGTCAATGGATTGACAAACGAATATAGCTTCATGTTCACCACCTCGCTGATCATGGGTGAAATGGAGCAGCCCAAACCATACAATATATATAACCGAGCCCATTCTACGTGCGTCACTGCACCCCTTTCCTCCCCCAATACATCCTTCAGATGAGACAATGGGACTGTCTTCGGCTTATTCATCACAAGCCCATACCTCCCCATCAAATCCTCGTAATTCTGCTTCCTATCTCCGGTCTTAAATACATCCAATGACAAATCCACCTCCTGACCACCGATGGGTAAACCATATACTCTGTGAACAAATTCTGCCGGAACAACAACCATTTGCTCCGCATCCCTGCAATCATTAGCCACCTGACGCATCCTCTCTGGCATCATATCAGTCTCTTTCATTTGAAGCATGCACCCAAATCCAGCACGCTCTATCAAGTTGATCCGTTCGTTCGTGCCTGGGACTCTCGCCATTCCATATAGTTTGTCGTTCATCTTTCTTATGCAGCTCGGCCTCACATTGCATTTCTCTACTCTTGCCATCTGTAACACACAAAAAACAAAGAAAACCAGTTGAAATTAAATGATGAAACCAGTTGAAAACTACCACTTGAAACATTGTAAGAAAACCACTTGAAAATAATAAGAAAACCACTTCAAAATACTAAGAAAACCACTTGATCGTAACTGGCAAACCACTTGATCATAACTGGCAAACCACTTGATCATAACTGGCAAACCACTAGAACATTATAACAAAACCACTTGAACATTGTAAGAAAACCACTTGAAAATAATAAGAAAACTACTTCAAAATACTAAGAAACCCACTTGATCATAACTGGCAAACCACTTGATCATAACTAGCAAACCGCTTGATCATAACTGGCTACCCACTTGAACACTAACTCGCAAACAAACAAAATCAAACAAAAAAAAAAGCTAAACATTTAAACAGTTCTCATCGCGAAACAAAGAAAACACGGCGAGCCCTCCCCTTCGTTCACAAAATAGTTTACATAACCTAGCCGTAAAACGTGAGATAACGAAAATGATCCTTGTTCAAAGTAAAAAAGAGAACGGAAGAAAGAAATGTACCTTCTCTTGTCACGATCGTCTTCTTCTCTCCAGTTTCCGTAAATCAGACGTCTCTTCACAAACCCTAATGGTCGGTCTCTCTTCTCTCGGGTCGCTCTCTCTTCTCTCGGGTCACTTCTCTCTCCTCTGTTTGTTCAGAGCACTCACGTTGTAGGTTTCCCTCTTCTGTACACGCGCGAATATTAATTTCTCAAAAAGAAAAAGACAATTTTACCCCCTCCCCTTTAATCTCTCAAACACGTGTGTGTTTTAAAATACAACCTTTCTCAAGCCCATTTAACGCTACAGGACGGTCCTGGGCCAATTTACCCATCCAGGACCGAATCCAACTCCGAAAAAGTGGTAGTAGAGACGCGTTCCATTTTTTTATATAAAGGAAGGTTGGTGGTAGCTTGCTTTTTTATTTAGATGAACTCAAAATTTATTTTTTTATACAAATATTTTTTAATAATTTATTATTTTTTATTACAAGCATATTAAATAATTATATAAATAATTAGATATATTATTTCATATAACTATACATAATATTTGACATGTAATTTAATTTTTTAAGTTCAGTTAGAAAAATCATAATTAATATTATCAAATTAATTATTTAACATCACATATAATTTAATACTACCTAAAAAAATATTTGAGCGGTTAATACATGCCAACAATTTCTTTCTTTTGCGTGAATTAGCTTTCCACTTCAGTAATAATTTCTGCGCAGATAAGAGTATCGTACGTGATATGACCGAGGGCTAGCGGTGGGGAGATTATTCTGGGAAGCACATCATAAAACTTGGCAAGACCATTGGCAAAGTGTCCCAGGCTAATGATACTGTTCGATCGAGTTAACGTATTGTACATCGTTTGAAAATTTTGGTACGTGGTGTTGACCGGCTTCTTGTCTTGTAAACAAGCAAGCAAAAATAACTCTGTGCTGGAGACTTTGTTGGTGTCCTGCTTTTCATAAATTTCATGACACATAAACTTGTGTAAAAGTAGATATGCATGGTCATAGATAAATCCGTGAACCAACGAGCTGTTGGTGCAGTGATGCCAGGGGCTGCACTTGGTAAGGCGAACAATGTTAATTCTCCTGTAGTAATGTTGGGAGAAGAATAAAACCTTAACCCTGTGACCCCCGTTGAACTGGATTAGTCAGCCCAGTCGGCCGGAAACCAGGGCACACACACAAAAAAAAAGATAAATTTGTGAGAAAGGTTTGTCATAAAAAAGTTTGATAGGCCAGTCAATTTACACAAACTTTTTTGTCACAAAACGTGGAAAGAATTTTAGTACAACTATCTTTATGAAATTCAAAAGCTTTACGGATGGTGGTGTCAACCTTATAATCATTGTCATTCAAACGACATTAGATAAATTTTAAATATCGTTAATTTTTAAAGTTGTTAAAAATTCTAATATAAAAGATTTATAATTGCGCTTATTGAAAACAAAAACAAAAAGTATTGTGCCACTACGCAACGTTGTGGATGGAGATTGTTGCCCAAGGTCAAGTGTAATAATTGGTATTACCTCAAATTCCATTCTGATGGATATGTGTCATTTTCTGATTAAAAAAAATGTGTGAACCAGAGCAGCTTGAAGACCTGGGTCAACCGGACAAGGAAAGTCTCAAAAGAAGCCTACCTAAAACTTCTTCACACATCTCTTTGATTCCCAAACCTTTCTTCCCCCGTGGGAGGCGGGTTCAGGGTCCATACGCACAGTGACAATTGTCATATGAAACTCACTTTTGATTTGTTACACTACTTTTGCAAAATTCTAATGCAATCGTAAGTGTGCTTATTGGGAAAAAAACAAAAAGTATTGTGCCACTACGCAACCTTGTGGATGGAGATTGTTGCCCAAAGTCAAGTGTATTAATTGGTATTACCTCAAATTCCATTCTGATGGTTATGTGTCATACGCACAGTGACAATTGTCATTCCATACTCAATTTTGATTTGGTAACTACTTTTGCACATAGAGACAAGCAGTGAAGTATTTTTTGGGGAATGACCGGAAGTTAATTTAACTTTTTATTTTGTTTGTAGGTTACTTCTTCTAACCCAATTTATGGTTTTATATTGCTAAGATGAACCCTCCAAGTTTACTCAAATAAAAATACAGTTATTTAACTCTCTTGTCACAGAATTTACATGTTAATGTTAAGATCTTTATATTTAGTTTATAATAATAGATAAATAGAATTTTCACACTCATATATAAATTCATCACTTTCGTAACTAGGGATTTTATAATCTCAACAAAATGAGAATAAGCAAAACCATTGCTGGATTGCGAGCGGATGACGACGGCTGTGTTAATAGCATTGGTGAATCTGGGAAGGATACCCAGATGCAGAGCATGATAGGTTGTCCAGCTGGAAAAAAAAGGCTGATTCTGTTATTTTGACATAGTAAAATGGTCGTAACATCAACGACACTAGTAAAAGAAAGTGATTGATAGATAATTACATGGAACAACATCTGTATTTATATGCAAATTATTAACTAAATCTAATATTTACAATTAATTACAATAATGGGTCTAGCGAGAGAAGTATTGGGCCAAGATGGATAGTAATCGTTACAGCTAACTATCCGTAGGAAACTTTTCGCCCTTATTTGGTTCCAAGAGAAGTGCCGCTTCTGCTTCTTCATAGTAATGGCTTAACTTAGGTGGACTGATGATCAGAGTTAATGATCAGCATTCACTGTCATCTTCGCACATCCAAGAACTGTAAATAAGTTATCATCATATCAACAACTAGTCATCCTCTCAAATTTCACAAGTGCTGCAGAATGATCTGCAGAATAGTCTTCATGATCATGATCAATTGGATCATGATCCAATCGCGGGTCTACACGTATCTCCATGTATTTGGTTAGTTAACTAGATCGTATTCAAGTATTATTGGTTGTAATTAGATACATAATTAGCTGTCATTAAGTTGAGAATCATCCGGTAAAAATAGTTGAATTGGTGTCTTAATGAGTTCCAAGACTTTAGAAGTTCTAAGACCTTGTAATCCATGTTAGGATTTATTTAAATTTTAATCCATAACTCAAAATCTCATGTAAACTATTAAGATTAACTGAATACGAAAACGTACATGAATCCATAGCGAATAACGAGATCGTGGAAGGCCGGTTGACCTTCCGGATTATGACAAACCTCAGAGAATTCTTTTAGTTTTCTGTGACGTAATCTCAACCGGAAGAATAATGTAGTAGTTTGTCTAACCCGGATCATAATCCTATTTTATAAGGAAAAAAAATCCTAATTTATGTAATTACAATTTTGTTCATAACAAAAATATAACTTACGTAATGTCTCTATACACTAAAGACCCAACGTTGAATTATGGATCGAATAATCTCCAACTTGGACTATATGTATAACCTTAAAACATGTAACATATACCTTATTGAGCTATTTTGCTGTCATTGCTAAAATACATCTATAATCAATCTTGTCTATTAATCATACCAACATAGGAACAAAACAACCTTCGTTCGCCACCAAAGCCGGTAAGAGCAACGGTATGAAACTCTCGGGAGAAGTTAGGGCGACCAAAATCCCAACATTAATGTGATGCCCAGTATATGTATGTGTGAAAGACTTAAGTAATTTGATTGTAACTATCCATAGCAACAAGGGCTTTTTTTCGGGCAAACATCCTGAAAGAACTCCAAGGTTAAACGTGTTTGGCCAAAAGTAGGATCAGGATGGATGACCTCCTAGGAAGGTTCCCAGTGTCCGTGCGAGTGAGGACAAAGCACGTCATAAAGATCCGTGTTAGTACAGTAGAGCTAGTCAGTCAAATCACGGGACATTACATTTGGTATCAGAGCAACCTCAACTTGTATGGTGTGATTCGAGGATCAAATGTACTACAAGCGAGGGATTCTGAGACTGTGTGTATCTAGCATGACGCAAGGATGTTGCGTATTTAAGGAGGGGTGAATGTGATATATCATACATGTATTGTGTGAAAGGCTTAAGTGATTTTATTCTTACTATCCATACCAACAAGGTCCACCTTCTTTTTGGGCACATATCCTGAAAGAACTCTAAAGTTAAACGTATTTGGCCGAAAGTATGATCAGGATGGGTGACTTCCTGGAAAGTTTCTCAGGGTGCGTGCGAGTGAGGACAAAGCACGCTGTAAAGATCCGTGTTGGCATAGTGGAGCCAGTCGGTCAAATTACATGGCGTTACATGACGAATTATAAAAATCTTGAATTGTTTTCAATTCATATCATGAAGAATTAAAATCGAATTATCGACGAATCAAATTATAGTAAAATCGAATTAATTTTTTTATGAATCGAATCGAACCAAATTACGAATCAAATTCAATTCATGATCAGGTATGGTTGTGCGCAAGTTCAAGTAGTCCTGCCAACTTGAACAAACAAACACATGAGTTGGAATTTGAGGGTTTTTTTAATGGTGTTACTGTTTAAAAATAATTGTCAAAATAGTACCAAAAATTCAAAAAATTTCAGAAAAGGTGTCCACGTTGGATCATCCAACCAAAACATGGATTTTTTTACGTGTGTATACCAAGTACACGGATTTTTTTTCGTGTCTTGGTAGACGGGTAAAAAACTCGAGTGCTGATATTCTATATTCAAAAAACTAAAAAACGGATAAAATACCCGTGTCTTGGTCCAATACACCAAGATATTGCTCTTCAAAGTTTTTTTTTAATAATCTTTCAATTTGTATTTTTTGAATTTTTTTAAATCGGTGAGTGATTTAAAATCCGTGCGTAGCTGCAGAGTGAGTGATTTCTATAATCAAAATCGGTGTTGCTTGTTCAGCTGAAACACCAGCAGAGCGGGTGATGAAGATGAGCCAAGTTACTCCAAGACTCCGTTCTATCAAAAGCAGGCTTGTTCAACATTGTTAGTTTGACAGACACCTCGGAAGTACCTGTCGTCGTCGTCGTCATCTTTGCCATGCTCGTGTGATTAGGGACAATCGAGGAGAGGAAATTTTGAACACAGAATTTCAAATTTCTGTGATTGCCTCTTTTTTCTGTTTTGGTTTGGACTTTGCCATTCTCGTGTTTCGTACGTGGGCCACAATAAGCCCAATTTAAGCTCATGAGTCATGGCGGGTGGCCACTTTCATCTTACTAGCATAAATTCGAGTTACAATTCGCGTGGGGACAAATATTTTCTTACGAAACAAGTTCATACAGAGTTTATTTAATATAACTTCAAATTAAACATATGGTTCCAAGATGACACTAATCTCTCCTTACTAAACAAGTTGGTAACGAGATACTAATCTAAATTTCAGTTACCAACAAATATTTAAATCAACCATTAAGAAAATTGTTGTAGTTTAATCAAGTTTTGAGAAAGTACAAATGTTAAATACCTATTGAAAAAAAGTTGCCATATTTCAAAAGTAGTACTTGCTCAAAATTGAATTAATAGAATGAGTAGAATAAATATCAAGTAGTATAAACCAAAATTTAAATTCCAGTCACACCTTGGTACGCTACGGAGATCGTAAGAGTGCGCGCTGAGATTGGAGAGCTTCTTGCCTTTTCGTTCTCGCGTTGTGGTGATAAAATAACAATAAAACTAAAATAACTTTGTTTTTATTTCTTGGCTGAATAAACCTTAGACATCGTAGGCATTATACAGTCAAACGATTACAAACCGAATAGGAACATACCTAATAAGACTCGACTATTGAATAGAAAATCAAATAACAAAAAACATGAAATAATAAAAGGCTCAACAAAAAAATAATAAGACTCCTAATTATACTAGCTACATATCAAACCTATTCACAAAATGATACAAATCTCTCCGTATCGAGCAATTTTATTCACAGAAAAATCTCTCCCTACCAAGCAAGCCCGATCAAGGAAAAATATTAACAACTGCTTAATATTTTGTTCAAGAGGAGAAAAGATTTAACAAAAGAAAAAAACAATTTGTAAAATACAATCCATGTTTGTCATCAGATTGACCTTTTGGCCTAGTAACTAAATATTTTTTAGGGCCTATGACTGAAACAGTTTGACATTTACTTCTTACAATGATAAGAATATAACAGCTTTTTACTTTTGTACATTACTATTTCATCTACATTGCAACTCTAGCTCACTTAGTAAAGCAGGTCGCCAAGGAGGTTGGTTCGCTTTCAAGCTCTCGGCCCGCCTCGTGACGACTTGTTCACGAACGCAGACTCCGCCAAGTCGATGGCGCGAGCCAGCCCGGCAGCTTTGTTCTGGCACTCCCGGTACTCGTCGTCTGGGTCGCTGTCAGCAACTATACCGGCACCGGCTTGAAGATAGGCGATCCACTCTCGGCGCTTCTGAGAATTCTTGTAGGAGTACATTCTGTCGTATTGGGTTCCAGTCAGGAAGACCATAGTCCGAAGAGCCAGAGCAATGTCCATATCCCCGGTGAAGGAGATCCCTCCGAAACCACCACTATAAGGGCCACGCTTTGTTGTCTCGAGCTCATCGATTAACTCCATAGCTTTCACCTGAATCAGGAAGCATCAGTGGCGAAGAACAGATCAATGACATAATTATTGACAATTGCGAGAGCTAATGATCTACCTTCGGGGCCCCACTAACAGTTCCAACAGGCAATGCAGAGCGCAACACATCCCAGCAAGATAGATGATCTTGCATCTCTCCCGTAAACCCGATATGTTGTTCATATAATGTTGGATTAAAAGGATCTATGTTCCCGTTGCGCCTCAACCATATGCGTACAACATAAATGCTAAGGACTCGGCTCGTTAATTCTCACCGTGGAGCTTATGTGCATGACATGAGAATAGCGTTCAATGTTCATAAGCTTTTCGACCTTCACAGAACCATGCTTGGAGACCTACAACACCGTGGACGATGGCCTAGTTAACAACTTATGCCCCTTTGACTCCAAGTGAGAAGTGCTGCATATTAACAAAAATATTTAAAACCTTTCCGACGTCATTTCTGCCTAGATCAACAAGCATGATGTGTTCTGCACACTGCTTTGGATCTTTTAGCAGCTGCTTCTCAAACATTTCATCTTCTTCTGTAGTCTTTCCTCTTCTGCAGGTTCCCGCTAACGGTCGATTGACTATCTTGTTCTGCAAGTTCATGGGGCACTTCAGTCTCGGGAAAATAGAAAGAATTAAAAAAACGCAAGTATAGTAGGGCGACCTAGTGACTAATGATTACCTTCTTAACACGGGTTAGAATTTCCGGACTCGAGCCAACTAGAATGCATCCACGAGCCTGAAGAAATATGCAATTTCAGAAAACTAGACAAGTTAGAGACAAAATCAGTATAAGGGAAGAACCTACTTGCATGTATGTCATATATGGACTGGGATTCACAACTCTCAATGCTCTGTAGACTTCGAACGGATCTGCAAAAGTCCGGCGTTCGAATCGCTGGCTTAACACTATCTGAAAAATATCCCCCGCCTGAATATGTTCTTTTGCCTTCAGTACAGAATTTTTGTACTCCTCACTTGTCATGTTGGACTCCTCCAGAGCAGCACCAAAATGGTTGGTGCGCAACGTAATGGCTGCTGAAGTCAACCTCGGTCTAGCAATTGCCAGGAGAATATGAACATTTAGATTGCAACAGATCCTATATAGAAGTACAAATAGCAGGTAGTCAATACAATGAGGCACTCACCCAACCGTCTGCACTTTGGCTACCAATTTCTCCAAACGTCCGATTCCTTCTTTGTAAGCATCCTCAACGGATGAGTGTCTATCTAGCCTCACCCAGTGAATAACATATGCTTTCTGAGAGCAGTAGAAAAAAAAAAATTAGCATCTCGATGGGGAAAGAAAACTCATCTTCTAACAAGGAAGTTCTCTGTTCAGAATTTATGAAAATGGAAATATAGATGGGAGAAAACTCATCTTCTGACATGGAAGACTAGCTCAAATTATCATCAACATCATGATTAGGCAACTTATTAGTGAATTGAAAAGGCGATACCTTCTCGATGTGGTCAAATACAATGACTTCGTCATAGAGGCATAGATGCATGTCTGGGAGATCCCTATCATCCTTGGGGGCCTTCGAGAAGGGTAGCTTTTTTGTTTCGACGTATCGAACTGTGTCATAGGAAAAGTAACCGACCCAGCCACCTGATCAAGAAAAAGATTATCGAAACATGCTGTAGTAAAAGCCGTTGATTCTGTCGTTATTTAATCAATATGCAGATTCCTCCAGCATTTACCATGTGTAATTGAATATGACATTACTTAATCAATGTGCTGTCTAGCTTTCGTTCTTTAATCAATATGTTGATTCCTTCAACATTCACCATTTATCTAACCATTATACTACCATTACAAACTGAATCATGTCCCAGGTGTCTCAGATCATGCAAGGCAAGCATCATTTATGATTGTGGAGATAATAAAGGTTAGTACATTACCACAAAATGCATCCGGAAGATCATCGATAAGTTGAGGTTTCCAGGTTTCTGAGATGCTCCTGGCAATCATCATTGGATCCTCAACAATCTCCTCTGTCATGCTACCTTTGTCATGGTCCATTACAGTGACCTTATTTTCTCTTGCCACAATTTCAATTGTAGGCTGTGCTCCAACCACGCTATAGCGTCCCTGCCTCATGATTTATCCATTTAACGAAAATAATCATCATCAAGCAAAAAGACTAAACCTGGAAATTCTTTAATGGGCAATGCAAACCGGTAAAAGAATCTTACGACACTTGAAACCCGAAAGCCAGGCTCCACGGATTCGTAAAGGGAACTTGGAGTATCTTGATCCTCTTCTTTAACCAAACATCGGTAAGCAATGACCGGGGTCAACTGGTCCGAGAATATGCTACTATGAAGAGGTAGTACATTCCCATGTTCTGCAGCTTCAGCGAACCTGTTGAATCGACTGCTGCAGAAAACGAAAACTAAATCAGAATGGACCACATAGATTGAAACCTGTTGGTTTTCGCATGTAATTAACACATAATTACAATATTAATTAAGCTTAATTAAAACTCAAATTAAGCAAAATTAAGGGACCTACTTGTTGAAACGAAGTCCTGCAAAGTCCCGCAACGTTGTTGATGAGTCGCTGGTCGAGGTCCGATCACGTTACGAAAACGAACCGGAGCCTGATTTCCACGACTGGACCTATCCGTATATCTTGAAAAATATCAAGTACTAAACTGATATTTCCTACACGAGTGGTTATCTCGACAGGGCCCACTCAGGGGTAGGGCCCACCCATAATCATCGAGCTTGGCCTGCCCGAGAGCAGGGTCCGCCCGTAAACCGTCGAGCTGGGCCCGCCTGAGGGCAGGGCCCGCTCATAAACCGTCGAGCTGGGCCTGCCCAAAGGCAGGGCCCGCTCGTAAACAGTTCAGACCAGCTAATGGCCGATCGTGGCTCGTAGCCCATAGCTCACAGCTCGTGGCATGTGGCACTGATTACGATTGACGGGGAGCTCCTATTTATAGGGTTGGAAGCAGCTGAACGTAAGCTGCTGAGTCAGCAACTTGCTTTTATGCTTATCCATTAAGATAATACTTATCCATTAGGATAGTGTTTATCCATTCGCTGAAGTCAGCACCTATCCACACAGATAATACCGGTTCACTAACCAGTACAATATCCGAGTCCAATTGGTCCAAGCCCAAATTCGCATGATGAATGCAATCCGGGTCCAGAGTCCAACAATCTCCCACTTATTCATCATCAATCACAATTGACAATGGATGAAATTTGGGTCCATGACCAAAATTTACACTCATTCATTATTGATCACAGTCAACAATGTACAGATAACGGTTTTTACATAGGCGGTCGTGCGACCAGCACACGTCGAGTCCGTTGAGCTAAAATTCAGAAGCATTGACACACGAGCGAGCTGAATAGTAACATATCGACATCTCATATATAATAAAGTGTACTTTTACCCCAAGACTCATGTCACATTCCATTGTTCACACAATGATTTCAAACAATTTTATTCGTGTTCACTATTGTACTTTTCATTACAACTGGTATACCTGAACAACGAACCTCAAAATTTGATGGACAGAGTTCCTTCTCCCTTAACAATATTCTTTCCATAATAACTTAGCCTGCTTTTCTAACTAGTCCTGCCAGGTCGAATCAATATGTCATAACCTGTTCATGAACTAACTAAGATAGCAGCACTAAATCATACTTCCAGAATATATTTAGGATCTTAAGGGTATATATCGGGAACCACAGTTCTTGAAACACGGTCTCACACTAGGGATAGTGAAATCAATGAACATTATTATCCCATCCGATGGTTGAACAACACACAAAATATATATTCTCGTGTTATGGTGTAAATTTCAACTAATAGGAATACATGTCAATCAACACCATACTAGAGTCATAGTCACAGCTTAACTCTAGGCTTTAAGATAGACGGTAAGATAAGATCCACTTATTCTTATAATATGAATTATAGAAAATCCAAATACAGTAACTCATTACTGTATTCATATACAAATCTTGCTCTCATAGCAAGATGGCATTATTGTCGTAGGATATTGCACATCTAAAATATCCAACAGCTGCCTCAACTCAATCGAGAATCAACGTATTTGACTCCTCCTGAGGTAAACACCCATGTGAGTGGGCTACTTTTCTGTCTGACATGATACGCAAGGTATTCATATTGCCAAAAAACAAAAATTCTTATTTATAAATGAAACTGTAGTAAACTAATGACTTTACACATTTCTTAAACATTTTTTGAGATAATGCTTTGGTCATAAGGTCTACAACCATATCATGTATAGATATTTGTTTCATACATAATCTTTTAGAGTTTTCTAAATTTTTAATAAAATTTAGTAACTCTACGCTTAACTCTGCAATAGAAACACAGATCCCTCGCATAAGCTACATCGACTTGATTGTCACAGAATACTCATAATGAGCATTCTATAGTAGCATTCAAATACTTTAAAATTTCCTTGACAGATTTTTAGTGAGCATTGCCTGAATTCTATTGATATCTACTTACAATGCACATAGCACAGTAAATATCAGGTTGCGTACACAACATTGCGTACACCAGATAACTAACTGCATTGGCACACGGAATCATTTCCATATTCCCTATTTATTTAGTCATAATTGGACATAAAACCTTACTCAAATTATGACCATTTACTAATAGGACATACTTTGGAATACTATGATCACAATTGAAATGTTCTACTACTTTACGAATAGACGTTTCTTGTGAAAGAGACATTGTCCTCTTCGAACAATTTTTCGAAATCACAACTTCGAGTATGTAATCAGTGTCATCCATGTCTATCACATCAAAGTTGGGAGAAAACCAAACTTTGATTTCGACAAGTAGTCATATGTCATTTACGCTCAAGAGTATGTCATCGACATACAAAGTGATGATGACAAATTCTTACATGATTGCTTAACATACACACAGTGATCTTCGTGAAGCACAATAAAATCATTTTCCATGATAGTATTATGAAAACGAATATACCACCATCTAGACGATTGCTTAAGGCCATAAATTGATCTATTCAATTTGCAAACCTTCTGTTTGCAGCCTTTTTGGATGTAGCCCTCAGGCTGAATCATATAGATTACTTCATCCAATTCTCCATAGAGAAAAGTAATCTTAACATCCATATGATGTAATTCTAGATTCATGTTAGCAATCATAGCCAAAATGACCCTAATGGACGTGAATCAAACAATAATAGCAAAGATCTCCTCATAGACTATTCCTGCCTATTGCTTGAATCCCTATACAACCAGACAAACTTTGTATCTTTCAACACTGTCATCTGCATTGCTCTTGACCTTGAGAATCCACTTATTCCCAATAGTCTTACGTCCTTTAGGTAGATCAACCAGATTCAAAACTTGGTTTTTGGTCATGGAAGATATTTCTTCCTCTATCGCATTAATCTACTCAATCTTTCATGGAGATGACAATTCACCGGACACATTTCTAGACTCATCTACATCCTGAAGTATGGTCAGTAGAACTTTACTTGAATCACCAAGTACGCATTATCCTCACCTTCGATATTACATTGTTAGTGTGGTATGCTAGTTCTACTAGACCTACGAAATTCCTGATTCTGATAAATATCTCTCATATATTCATCATATCCAGGAACCGTACTAATACTAGACAGAAGTTCTGTACTCCCACTGGAATAGGGAACTATAAGTCTTTCAGGATTAAGACGAACTTTCTTCCGGACCATGTTGAGATAGAAAGTCACAACTTTCTATCTCAATTCTCCCACTCGGAAGAAGGGGTCTAAAAAGCTATGGTTTAACTATTTTATAGAGATCAAGGTTTTCACTAACCTCTTTCTATCTAAGAAATTCATTCTCCAAAAAATGACATTATATGATTCAAATTTTGTTACTTGTCCGTTGTCCAGTTCACGTATGAACTTGTATTCTTTAGATATTTCAAAATACCTTATAAGGATACTTATTCTACCTGTCGGTTCTAATTTACCGAAAGCACTTGAGGTAGAATAGACGTAAGACGCATACCCCTATAGCTTAAAATAGGATAAATCGGACTACCAATCTCTCCATATTTTATAAGGGATGGTAGTAACAGACTTAGAGGGTACATTGTTAAGAACATATATGGCAGTTAGGAGCACATCTCCATCATAGATCTAACCATGTCAAGAAAGATTCTATTCCTTCTTACAACAACCCCAATTTATTGGGATGTACAAGGAATTGACAACTAATATTCAATTCCTTTCATAACATAAAGTGCCTTACAAATCATCAGAAAGATATTCACGGCCGTGATCAGTTTGCAAAGCCTTTATCTTTCTATCCTTCTGATTCTCAACAAAACTCATGTATGTCATGAAGCAACTTAATGCCTCTAACTTGTAAAAAATCAGTTATATCAGACTATATCACAGATAGTCGTCAATAAAGGTGATGAAGTAACATGCACAATGTGCTGCCCTCACATTTATTTGACCATATATGTCAGAGTAGACTAACTGAAATAGAAATTCAGTTCTAGCCTTAGTACCAAAAGGTTTTATTATACTCTTTCCTTCTAGACAAGAAATGCTTTTAGGTAAGATAGATTTTTCTATTTTACCTAGAAGTCCAACCTTAGCTGGAAAGTTTAAGCGATCTTAGCCCACATGACCTAGTCCAGAATGCCACAACATAATATCATCTTTCGACGAATTTATGCTAGTGACTAAGGAGTAACATTCACTAGGATCAATATACATCATAAAAAAACTTTTTGATCTTTATCCAAGGCTATAATAGGCATTATCCAAATAAAAACTAACAATGTCATTCTCATATGACAATTAAAAAACTAAAGACATGAAAATAGATACAGAAATAAGGTTCGTTTGAATATCTGGAATAAACAACATGATGTAAAAAGAGAGTACACTAACCATGAGGGTGCAATTTACAAGTGCCCAAACCCTTCACATTCACAGACAAGTTGTTACTAACAAAATGGTTTTTGTTCCAGTCGACAATTGTCGATATTCAACAAATGAACCATGATCTCTAGCTATATGGTCTATTACTCTTGAATCTATCATTCACATAGAATGTGATTCAACAAGGAGGGTGCAAGAAGATACATTAAGCTCATCAGAGTTTAAATGTACCTACTTAAGTATATTGCAATCTCTTGCAAAATATCCCTTCTTATGACAGTTATAATATTTCACCTCAGAAATATTAAACCGTCTCTTTTTCTTAGCCATATTTGTAGATATTACTAGATTATCGGAATGAGTAAGGTTCATCTATATCTATTCTTAGCTTGGAGGCTTGGAACAGATGATAGAGTGAATCTGTTGCTCACTGCTAAGTACGTGATCAGCCTCAGCCATATCACTAATTATGTTGGACATCATCCTAAGATGCTGCCTCATAGTAATTTTGGGACATTTCTTAAAGGTATCAAACCTTATTGTCAAAACATAAAGCCTTGGCATAGAAAGCTTATCGAATTTACTTTGAGGGCATCCCAAAGCTCTTTTGCATTTTCACAAATGCAAAATTGCCTTGTGATGTTGTCCATCATAGAACTTAACAATTTCAAATGAGCAACATAGTTCTTTTTATCCAGACAACATAGACATGACAATCACGTTTATGTTGTGTAGTGTTGCCTATATCAGGCTCTAACAAAATCATATGTACTAGTTCGAGAATCTCTTGTTCTTCGAACATATATTAGATATTCATGCTCTAGAATAAACTGACATCACTATAGGGAATTTAAAATACAAGAACATATTAGAAGTTTTATTTAGGCAATATGAACCAGTTTACTATAATCTTATAACTTTAATGACACATAGTCTTTGATTAGTCTCAAAATCGAAGTAGGTCGCTAGAGTGCTTCCCATTACCATTCAAGATTTAATCTCCAACTAAGGTCAAAAAGGTTCACATATAGCAAACTCAAGTGGTACATGAATAAAATAAACACAATTTATTTATTCATATAGTGCAATTGTATGTAAACACGCATACAAAAACACATATATACAGTTGTATAATAAGTACAAAACTAATTACACAAGTAACAAATACAAAATATGTTACCAACTTTTATACATATCTGAGGTTGTACAAACAAAAGTACAAACTAACTCAGAAAAAGGCACACAACCTATTGTATAAAAGTGTTCCCCTTAAACAGAGTATGTACAAGAGAAATACACTAGACAATGCAAACCTAATCACGCATCAAACCCCAAAAGGGTATCCTGGAGTTCAAGTCTAAGAATCTAGATCCACACTTAGATCATTTCCATTAGACTTTAATAGGATGACATATTAGCATACAATGGTTGGACTTCCAAGGTTCACCACAGTGAATGGACTTGAGTCCAAAATCCATTTGAACAAGAACAAAGGAAACACATATGTGTATTCCTTAGCTGAGTAACGGGTTATCTTAAAACCGTTTCTCAATTTCAATACAGTAGGGGGACACATCTCCCTTAAGAGGCCTTTGTGCCCTAAATTCTTCAAAAGCATGACAAGAGCAACCTTATGGTTGTACACTAGGGGATTCCTAAGACTACTCATGCCTTATAGAATTTTTAAGGGTCGTCAGCAAGTTACGTAACATTGCTGGTCAATCCTCCCCAAAAAAATGTAATTACCAAAAACAAATGGCATCTTGCATATCTTTATGCACTGTATTGATATGTTCAACTAGCTTGTATATATATTATCCTTGGGTATCTGAGGCGGTAAACGCCTTTACATAACACGTTATCTCAAAGACTCAGTGTTAATGTTTGGATAACTCCAGGTAGACATCGTTATCTAGCAACTAATGCCAAATAATTTTTAAGTCAAATCACATATTTCCCAAAAATAAGATTGAAAATTAAATTTTCAATCTTCCGATGATTCATCGTGTGATTTATGCTATTCTAGTAATTTTTGGAACATATTCCAAAAATTATTTAGATCTTCTAAAACAATCACATATTTTTTAAAAAATCTATATAATTTTGAATTTTGATCGAATAAAACAAATTTATTCAATTAAAAACAAAATAGTACCAAATTATGACTTAAAACAAATTTAAATCAAAATTTGGGATTTAATCGAATTAAAACATGTCTAAAAAGGACTAATTTAAAATTCAATTAAATCAAATCCGTACCAAATTAGGATTTAAAAAAAATTTAAATCAAAATTTAGGATTCAATTGAATTAAAAAATTGTCCTAAAGGACCAATTTTAAATTCAATTTTCAAAAACAGTACCAAATAAGGACTTAAAACAAATTTAAATCAATATTCGGGACCAAATCAAATTAAAAACATCCCCGAAAGGATCAATTTGAAATTCAATTTAAAACCAGATGGACCGATTTGTAAAAAATCACGCGGATATTTAAACCGTTTTTCAGAAACACACAAATTTCCGAAAATGCCCCTCGCATTTCATCCCTTCCCCTTCCTTCTTTCTTTTTCCTCGGCTCTCTCTTCCCGACGAAAAAACCTCCCCGCGCCGCCTCTATGACAACTCGCCCACAGAGGCGAGTTACCGGACACCACTGACCAGAAAAGACGCGCCGTCTTCTCCTGAGCAAGATGGTGTCTTTGGCGAGTCGCAGTGGTCCACCGTTCGACCTCGGGACCGAGTTCTCCCTCGTTGGAGTTTAAAACTCTCAGGGCTTGGATTTTTCAATTTTGACAACGAGGATGCATAAAAATGCTACCAACGTGTTCAGAATCGTACAGAGAGTAGCTTAGTGTAGGCCATCGACGTTAAGAACGCCGGATTTGGCCGGATTTTTATCGGGATTGAATTGGGGGAAAGTCGCGATTTAGGACAGGGATTTTTGAATTTGGTCCCGCGGTTTTCGCAAAAAATTCAAATCAGACCAACAGATAACAAATATCCAATTTGGCCCAGAATTAACAAAACATATTTGCAATAAAGTCCAAACTACAATCTGATCAACTAATTAATCATGATTAACTCGATTTTTAACTCAAATCTTTGAATTAAAATCATCAACGACGTACAAGAATACAATTCAAACCATGCTCTGATACCAATTGTTGGTTTTCACATGTAATTAACACATAATCACAATATTAATTAAGCTTAATTAAAACTCAAATTAAGCAAAATTAAGGGACCTACTTGTTGAAGCGAAGTCTTGCGAAGTCCTGCAACGTTGTTGATGAGTCACTGGTCGAGGTCTGATCACGTTACGAAAATAAACCGAAGCCTGATTTCCACGACTGGACCTATCCGTATATCTTGGAAAATATCAAGTACTAAACTGATATTTCCTACACGAGTGGTTATCTCGATAGGGCCCACCTAGGGGTAGGGCCCGCCCGTAACCTTCAAGCTTGGCCTGCTCGGGAGCAGGGCCCGCCTGTAAACCATTGAGTTGGGCCTGCCCGAGGGCAGGGCCGCTCATAAACCGTCGAGCTGGGCTCGCCTGAAGGTAGGGTCCGCTCATAAATAGTTCAGACCAGCTAGTGGCTGCTCGTGGCTCGTAGCCCGTAGCTCGCAGCTCGTGGCACGTGGCACTGATTACAGTTGACAGGGAGCCCCTATTTATAGGGTTGGAAGCAGCTGAACGTAAGCTACTGAGTCAGCAGGTTGCTTTCATGCTTATCCATTAAGATAATACTTATCCATTAGGATAGTGTTTATCCATTCGCTGAAGTCAGCGCCTATCCACATGGATAATACCGGTTCACTAACCAGTACAATATCCGGGTCCAATTGGCCCGAGCCAAAATTCGCATGATGAATATAATCCGGGCCCGGAGTCCAACAAAATCCAACATTCATTTCCCTTTTCCATTGGTGGAGAGATAAATAGTACATTTCAAACACAAGACAACCGCCAAATTCAAGTCCATGAAACATTTCTAACTCCAATCGATGGCCATTAAAAACTCTAATCAACGAGCAATAATAAATATTATTAACTAATATCAAGGAGTTAATATTTGACTCAAAAAAAAGTCAGTAAATATATGGAAACCGATGGTGCTCTCCCATGGACCAGTTCTATTACATGTGACAAGGATAGCCAACGGCTATATGATTTTTTTTAAGAACCCAATCAATCTTCTCCATCATCAGACATCAAAACAATGGTATGTCTCCTAATAGAAAATTTTGATGCATGTTACATATAGCAGTCAAATCCAATGTTATTCCATTTCCTTCTACCATAAACTCCAATATCCAAGTTAAACTTGAAAACAGTATTTTGAGAAGCACAGGTTTTACGTCCTCTTAAAAATGTGCTTGTCATCAGAAATAGGATCTTGAAGAATAGATGTTAATCATGCCTTAAAACCATTATTATTTTAATCTCCTTGCTTGCATTGGTTTTCGGTGTACCTTGTGTTAAAACTATCCACTTTCAGTGGCACATGATCTGTCGTAAACTTTCAGCATTTGCCATCTGCACATTTGTGCCCGAATGACATGAGATGTAGATTGCTGTTGAACATACTGCTTTGGTATGTAACGCTGGTGTGGTTTGGTAATTGGAATGATCGTTGGTTGAACTCTTGCTTAAGTTTCTCACTTCTTAAGTTCATGTGGTCACTCTCCTCTGACTCTATTCTCAGATGTATACTATATGAATTTGCCAGTTAGTTTAATTTTAAACTTTGTATGCTTCGTCCATGAACTGATGAAACCACTCACTTTTTTTGCAGTTGGCAAATCCCGAGTCAGAGTCTGCGTGGAGCACCTTGTTATCTAAACTGTTGAAGATGGTGATCAATCTCCAGCTCAATTGTCATCATCTTACCTTCAATTAAAGTCCAATCAAGCTCGATTGAAGTAGCTGTAGCTGGATTTAGTAGTTTCCTTTTTGTTACTTTTCCAATTCAAGCATATGTTCGCTGAATTGTTAGAATTAGAGTTCGATTAGGACTCATTAGCTTTTCCAATTTCAATTAGGATTGTTTTTCTTTGTAGGAGTAGGAATTGGAGATCGATTATGAATCTCTCCTCCCTTGTAAATTCTTGTCTATATAAGGATGCAAGTTGATGAATAAAATTGAGTTTTTTTGCTTCTCAATTGATTCAATTATTAGCTCAATTGTGTTAGGATTGCGTCGATTGCGTGAGAGTGAGCTCAATCGAGGTTCAATCAGAAGAATTGAGAGTAATTAGTGTTTCAATTACATCAGAATTGGTATCAGAGCTGAATTCTTAGAGGATCTGTGCGAGTTTTTTTAGTTGAAGAACACGATGTCAGACTTCTCCTTCTCTGCGATGACACCACTAGTTTTTGATGGAGAAAACTACCAAGTTTGGTCGATCAGGATGCAGTCGTATCTTGAAGCCTGTGATTTGTGGGATGCTGTGGTGGCGGATTACATTGTGGCTCCTCTACCAGACAATCCTACGATGGCACAGCTCAAGCACCATTCTGAGAGAAAGCAGAGGAAATCGAAGGCAAAGGCAACCCTGTTCAGTGCCGTGTCAAGCTCAATCTTTACTAGAATCATGACCTTTACATCAGCTAAGGAGATCTGGGATTTTCTTAAAACTGAATATGAATGAGATAAGAAGATCAAAGCAATGAAAGTGCTGAATTTGGTCAGAGAATTTGAGATGCAAAGGATGAAGAAATCAGAAACTATCAAAGAGTATTCTGATAGACTTCTTGCCATTGTAAATCAAGTGAGATTGTATGGAACAGACTTCCCTGACTCAAGGATCATTCAAAAGATTCTGGTCACAATTCCAGAAAGGTTTGAATCGACAATCTCTTCCCTAGAGAACTCTAAAGATCTATCAACCATAACTATGACTGAGCTGCTAAGTGCCCTACAAGCTCAAGAGCAAAGAAGACTCATGAGGATGGAAGGTGCTGTTGGAGGAGCTTTGCAAGCTAAGGTGCAATCGATAAATCTCAATAAGGGAAAGAAGAAGAGTGGGAAGAAACCTGTTGAAAGCAGAAGTGATGATGCTGATAGAGCTGATAAACCAGTTTATCCTCCATGTCAACACTGCTCGAGGATAACTCACTTTGCTCACAAATGTTGGAAAAGACCTGATATTAAGTGCAACAAATATAATAAGATGGGCCACATTGCAAAAATCTGCAGATCAAGGGTGCAAATTCAAGACAAAGTTGATGTAGCAGAACAAGATGAAGATCAGTTGTTTGCTGTCACCTGTTTTGCTGCAAGTAACGCGAATGAAGGCTGGCTTATTGACAGTGGTTGCACCAACCACATGACATATGATAAGGAGCTTTTCAAGGACATCAATCAGTTAGTGGTGTCTCAAGTTAGAATTGGAAATGGTTTTTTTATTCCTGTCAAAGGGAAAGGAACCATAGCCATTGAGAGCAGCAGAGGTACAAAGCTGATTCATGATGTTCTCTATGTTCCTGACATAAATGAGAATCTGCTTAGTGTGGGACAGCTGCTTGAGAAGAACTACAAGGTAGTGTTTGAAGATAAGATGTGCCTAATCAAGGATGAGAAGGGAATTGACCTATTCAAGATAAAGATGAAGGGAAAGAGCTTCTCACTTGATCTAATAGAGTCAGAACAAGCTGCAACTGTCAGCTCTACAGCTGAAACTCAACTTTGGCACAAGAGACTTGGACATGTCAATCATGCATCCTTGCTGCAATTAAAGAAGAAAGATTTGGCAACTGGTCTTCCCTCTTTTGAAGAATCTATGTCAAGCTGTAGTGCTTGTCAATTTGGGAAGCAAATCAGATTGCCTTTTCCTCATGCAGCAAGTAGAGCAACAACCAAGCTGCAATTGATCCACTCTGACATTAGTGGACCACTACCAGAAGTATCATTAAAAGGAAATCGTTATTATGTTCTCTTTATTGATGATTACAGCAGGATGTGTTGGATTTACTTTCTTAAATTCAAGTCAGATGTAGCTGAAGTCTTCTGGAAGTTTAAAGCTTGGATTGAGAATCAAAGCAATTGCAAGATTCAAGTCATCAGAACTGATAATGGGAAGGAATACACATCCTCCAAGTTTGATCAGTTCTATGCTGAAGCAGGAATCGAGCATCAACTCACAGCACCTTACACTCCACAGCAAAATAGAGTTAGTGAAAGAAAGAATAGGACTGTGATGGAGATGGTTCGTTGTATGCTTCATGATCAAGGTTTGCCAAAGAAGTTTTGGGCTGAGACTGCTAATACAGCAGTGTTTTTGTTGAATAGACTTCCAACTAGAGTACTTGAAGACAAGACTCCATTTGAAGCTTGGTTTGGCTATAAGTCATCTCTTCAGAACCTGAAGGTGTTTGGAAGTGTTTGCTACACTTATGTACCAAATGTGAAGAGAGATAAGCTAGACAAGAAGGCTGAAGCTGGAATCTTTGTTGCATATAGCTTGATCTCTAAAGCTTATAGAATCTATCAACCTGAATCAGAGAAGATCATAATAAGCAGAGATGTCAAGTTTGTTGAAGATCAAAGATGGAACTGGAATGAATCTGAAGCAGAGCAAGTTCCTGAAGCTAAGGATGATCAATCTGATGATCAACCTGTGAGAGGAACTCGACTTTTATCTGAGATTTATGACAGATGCAATATTACTGTACTAGAGCTTGCTAGTTTCTATGATGCAGAGAAGGATCCAAAGTGGATTGTAGCAATGCAAGAGGAGCTCAGAATGATTGAAGAAAATCAGACATGGGAGCTGGTTTCAAGACCAAGTCATAGAAAGGTGATTGGTGTGAAGTGGGTTTATAAAATCAAACTAAATGCTGATGGCTCCATCAATAAGCACAAAGCTAGATTGGTTGTGAAAGGATATGCACAGGTGTATGATGTTGATTTTGCAGAAACATTTGCACCTGTTGCTAGACTTGACACAATCAGATTTCTCTTGGCCTTGGCAGCTCTGAAAGGATGGCAAGTGTCTCAGCTAGATGTAAAGTCAGCATTCTTGAATGGATACTTGCAGGAGGAGATTTATGTTGATAAACCTGAAGGGTTCTCAGTTCCAGGAGGAGAAGATAAAGTCTACCTACTGAAGAAGGCCTTATATGGTTTGAAACAAGCTCCAAGGGCATGGTACTCAAGAATTGATGATCACCTAACAAGCCTTGGTTTTGCAAGAAGTCTAAGTGAGCCAACTCTGTATGTCAAGCTACAAGATTCTGACATTCTCATTGTCTCAGTCTATGTAGATGATCTATTGGTCACTGGAAGCAAAGAGGAATTAATTGATCAATTTAAGGAGGAGATGCTACAAGTCTTTCAAATGACTGATCTTGGGTTGATGAACTTCTTTCTTGGCATGGAGGTCAAGCAGGATCATCAAGGCATCTTTATCTGTCAAAAGAAGTATGCTAAAGAGATTCTGAAGAAGTTCAACATGGAGAATTGCAAAGAAATGAGCACTCTTATGAACCAGAAAGAGAAGCTTCACAAAGAAGATGGAGCAGAAAGAGCTGAAGAAAAAGTATACAGGAGCATTGTTGGCTGTCTAATGTATCTAACAGCAACAAGGCCTGACATTCTTCAAGTTGTGAGTGTGTTATCAAAATTTCTTCATGATCCAAGTGAAGAACACTTGAAGGCAGCTAAGAGAGTGCTGAGATATGTGAAAGGAACTCTTGATTTTGGTGTCCAATTTGAATCAAATCATGAGTTCAATTTCCATGGTTTTTCTGATAGTGATTGGGCAGGATCACTAGATGATATGAAGAGCACCTCTGGCTACTGTTTTACTCTTGGATCAGGAATGTTCTCGTGGAGCTCAAAGAAGCAAGAGATTGTAGCACAATCTACAGCTGAGGCAGAGTTTATTGCAGCTACAGCAGCTGTGAATCAAGTTCTTTGGCTGAGAAAGTTGCTCACTGATCTCAACTTGAAGCAGGACAAGAGCACTAAGTTGTATGTGGATAATAAAGCTGCGATTGCTATAAGCAACAACTCGGTCTTTCATGGCAAGACCAAGCATTTCAGCATCAAACTTTATTATCTCAGAGAAGTGCAGAAGGAAGGTGAAGTATCTCTGGTTTACTGCTGCACAAGTGACCAAATTGCAGATATCTTCACGAAGCCACTCCCTAGGAATCGATTCGACGAGTTGAGGAAGGCCTTAGGGGTCTGCTGTCGATGATCAAGGAGGAGTGTTGAAGATGGTGATCAATCTCAAGCTCAATTGTCATCATCTTACCTTCAATTAAAGTCCAATCAAGCTCGATTGAAGTAGCTGTAGCTGGATATAGTAGTTTCCTTTTTGTTACTTTTCCAATTCAAGCATATGTTAGCTGAATTGTTAGAATTAGAGTTCGATTAGGACTCATTAGCTTTTCCAATTTCAATTAGGATTGTTTTTCTTTGTAGGAGTAGGAATTGGAGATCGATAATGAATCTCTCCTCCCTTGTAAGTCCTTGTCTATATAAGGATGCAAGCTGATGAATAAAATTGAGTTTTTTCGCTTCTCAATTGATTCAATTATTAGCTCAATTGTATTAGGATTGCGTCGATTGCGTGAGAGTGAGTTCAATCGAGGTTCAATCAGAAGAATTGAGAGTAATTAGTGTTTCAATTGCATCATAAACAATCAACATCATCCCCCAGTTTGAGCTCTTCAGGGATGGGAAGGCCCTCGTCATCAGGTGGGTCAGGATCCAGACCCTCTACTCCAACTTCTTGTCCTACATTGTCAACTAGTGCTAAACCTTCCAGGTCGTCAACACCTACTTCGCGAGCCACCTTGCCTTCCAAACCCACACTTTTCACGTGTAAGCCAGTTGCACCGATTAAACCTACTGCTATAGCTGGGAGGTTCGGTTCTGCTTCAGTAGGAAAGCCTACTGTTCCTGCAAGATCCTCGACACCAACAAGGTCAACACCAAGATCTTCAACTCCAACCGCAAGATCCTCGACACCAACGAGGTCTGCACCAACTTCTTCAACTCCAACCGTGAGATCATCGACACCAACGAGGTCAGCACCAAGATCTTCAACTCCAACCCCATGATCTTCTGTACCTCCCCCGAAGTCTACATCGAGGGCAGCAACTCCAACTCGGCGGCCATCCACTACGGCTAGTGCACCAAGTGTGACTTCTGCTTCAGTCAGACCATCTCCTTCAGTTTCAAAGCCATCCCCGTCAATTTCAAAGCCATCCCCGTCAGTTTCGAAGCCATCCCCGTCAATTTCAAAGCCATCTCCATCAGTTTCAAAGCCATCATCTGCAGCGAGAAATCCTGTGCCATCACGTGGCACTTCCCCTACAGCAAAACCACGATCATGGAAACCATCTGATATGCCAGGATTCTCACATGATGCTCCACCCAATCTAAGAACCTCAGTTTCTGGCGGCCCACTTTCAGCTGCTCGGGGTAGGCCTGGAGTTCCAAGTTCCCGATCCTCCTCGATTAAGCCAGCATTTAATGGTAGACTTAGGCGGCAATCATGCTCACCGTCAAGAGGAAGAACCCCTAATGGTATTTTACATTCCAATGGGAGCTCTCTTCCTGCTAGTAACCGCTTGCATGCTAAAGCGAACGACAATGTAAGCCCTGGTCTAATAGAACCAAGATGGTTGAGAGAGTAGTAAATATGCGCAGATTGATACCTTCCAAGCAAGATGACAAACTTTCTCCTCGTGGCAACCTGTCTGGCAAGTCATCATCTCCAGACAGCTCAGGATTTGGAAGAACGCTGTCGAAGAAGTCGCTAGATATGGCTATTAGACACATGGTACACATCTGTTCCTTGCATTGTTTGAAAAATTGCATCATTTATCGAAGTTCGTAATTTCGTATTAAATTACTTGTCGTATCATTTTGTGTTATTGTGCCTGGAGTCCTGTTAAAAAAAAGAGATGAGATTTATGAGATCCTAGGGACTTTGTATGATGCACGTGCTCACTGTTGTAGCTCTTTATTTTGAGCAGGACATAAGGCGAACCATTCCCGGAAACTTGAGGCCTTTGATGAGTAACATCCCAGCGTCCTCGATGTATAGTGTGAGATTGGGGGCTACACGAAGCCGAACGGTCAGCATCTCCGATTCTCCTGTGGCAACAAGCAGTAATGCTAGTTCAGAAGTGAGTAATAACAATAATGGTGTTTACTTGGATGGATTTGAACTAGAAAATGAGATTGGTGGCGAGAGAGGTGGCAGATCTCCCCGACGAACCAGTTGACTTACTAAGAACTAATGTTATCTAATATGAACCAAAACCCTATTCGTTTTCTGGGGCCGGGTCTACTCGATGTAAAGTTAGTCACATCTGTTGTTGATGGTACTGCGTAATTCATGGTCTCTGTATTATTAGGAAAAATAGGTATGATTTAAACTCTGGTGAGATTCTCCATTTAAAGATAACGTGTTTAACTTCAACTAGTGAGATTCTCCGGCTTGCTTCATCTTGGAATCCTTTGCCATACAGGGCATATGAAGCCACCTAGTAGGTAATCTCCATACTTTTGGACTTAGAATTTAGAATTTCCGAAGCTTTTACATTACTTCTGTTAGCCATGTTGAAGCTACTAGCATTTGCGTACGGTTCACTTGGTTATCAGTCATGTCCGTCGTATGGTTTAGTCAGGGGTGACCATGAATTGAATTGGATTTGGATTCAATTTGATACAATTTGTTGAAAATTTGAATTGAATTCAAACCGGCTCATACATAGTGGCCACCCTTGGGTTACCATTCAATTCAATTTGCTGTAAATTTTGATTTTGAGTCGAATTTTGAATTTTTTATGTGACGAACTGAATATGAATTATGATTCCTAGAATTTGAATGTTTCCTAATTTGAACTCACTCCTAGATGGATTTTATTACTTGTAAGTGGCAACCACCAACGGGAGGGATAACAACAGGACCAGCACATGGAGAGCAGGGAAGTGGTAGGAAGGAATCCCAAAAGAGTCCCCCATCCCACATGAATTCATATTCTTCCCAACTGGACCACACCTTTAGTAAAAAACTATAACAGGTAGAGGGACCATAATCCGATTCTGTATAAGTCGCTAGCTGGTATTGGTCCTGCCCCAATAGGAATGAGACTCTCATATTCATCAATATCAAAAATTATTTACCGGAAAAATATGAAAACTACAATATCAAAATCCATATGCATTCTAAAATTAAAACTCATAATAATAATGAGACTCTCATATTCATCAAGTTATAATTCTTTCAACGAGAACAAACAAATTACATCAAGTCCAAAAAACAAATCTAACAACAATGCTATAGCATAAGAAAAAATTAGTTATAGATATCACCAACAAGAGACAAATAAGCAAAAGAGTCACCACCACAGTGATTTGTATATAAACAATAGTAAAAATATACGCATCCAAATCCTACATCCTGCGTAAAGAGTATTATATATATATAATTCGGGTAGGATCCTATAGGTCCATATCCATACCCTCATCCTTTGTAAAAAATAGGATTCGGACATGATTCGGATCTAGGAACCGGTGAAAGTCAACGGATCCTAGACCCTTCGGGTCTAAAACAGGATAGACTCTTAGGATCCGGGTCTAATTGCCATCCCTATGCCCCAACACCCAAACAGTACAATAAAGTTAAGCTCTCTGTTAGTGCTCTCCCTTTCTTGCGGATTTCAGATAAGGTGGGTTCGGTTACAGGCTTAAAGAAGCATCTACCCGGATATAGGCTAAGTACCAACGGTGGGTGTGGCCTATGGGGGCAGGGAATGGGCCACTTGTTTTCTCTTACTAATTCAACACACTAGCAACGATACATTACAAAGGCAGACATAAACAACGATAATTTGTGACTGTGTCGCTGAATGTGTTGCTGCGACGTGTCATCAGAGTGATGTGTCTTTTGGGTGATGTTTCGTTGATCTCCTATGTTGTTGCGATTATTAAGTTCAACCCGTTTAGAATGTCCTAATTAAACTAAGATAACTTTATTAATATTTGTTTTTTTTTTGGAAAAAAGACTATATTATTAATGAGTTACAACAACATAAAGAAATACATAGATAAAAGACAAGAAATTCAAGCAGAGGCTGGACAAGGATGAGCGGAGGCAGAAATGACGGTGACGGAAAGGAACGGCGGTGACGACAGACGACGAGGCCTGGGCTCGTAGAGGGTAAAGGAAAGAGGTGGAAGATGGAGGAAGGAGGCCGGGAAATGGAGGAAATCAGGAAAGAGATGGAAAGGGAGCAAGAGAAAAAGAAGAGGGTATAAAACACTAGAAAAGCTCTAATTAGGGAGAGATTTTTGATAGATAGAGAGAGAGGATAGAGGATTTTTGGTAGAGAGAGATTTTTAGCAAATTTTAAAATATAATTCTTAGTGAACACTTACCTAGTGATCTATTTTCTTTCCCTCCTACTGTCTCTATGTTGTCTCTTTCCGATGATCCTGTGGTTGCTTCCGGCAAACCTCTTCTCTAATTTATTAATTAACTGGCGAATGGCCCTATGATCTCTGGTGTATTCGAATATCAGTTAAAAGAAAACTACAGAACTAATCAATTCAACCGAATGGTTCCCATTTCGAACCTAAGCTCGTCCGACTCTAAAACCAGAAAGAAAAAGGGACACACGTTTCTCTGAGGAAAAAAGGAACTCCGGTTTCCAAAATGGAATATGTTCTCATATTACTTGATAATATAGATTGTAATTCCGCCTTCTGTGAGATGGACCATAAGAAACACAAGTTTGATGTTAACCCATCGACACTGAGCTCTCTTATGTAGTATGAGACATCCGACGATAAACAACGACAAAGGCGAGACACAATCAAGCAACTGCCACAGGCTCGGGCGTAGATGCCACAACAGGAACATTGGCCGGAGGAGCGGGGGCAGCAGCATCCTTCGTCTTAGTGTCGTTGGCATCAGGAGGAGGAGGAGGAGGAGAATGCTTGAGATGGACAGGTGTGGTATGTTTCAGCTTTAAGAGGAGGTGTCGTATCCTTGCGAAGTCTGTTGGCCTCCCAGGCTTGGGTCCTGGAATCACTGTGATGCCTGGTTTCTTCTCCTGATCCTTCTTTCCTCTTTTCTTCTCTATAGTTGGCACTTCTTTTGGAATGAGCTCTGCAAAAGCCTTCCAGTAATCTTTGTCAGCCTCGGCATGAAATTTCTCCTGGCCTGCAACAATGACCTGAATGGAGGAAACGAGTTGGCCCATTACATGCCTTAGTAATGCCTGAAGGTTGAAAGATCAGCAATTCTAGAAACGGTTTGCTACGAAACACCAGTCATATCAAGTAAAACCTCATGCTCTCAATTCTCGATAATTGCAAAAAAGAAAGAGAGACCAGGAACTGAAGCAGGAGAACCTTCTTCACATTTAATTTACATGAGGCAAGAGGGGACGGTGTTAAAACACATTGACGAACACTTGAGTTGGGAGGTTATAATGCAAGACGGTCATGAACACTCAAGAATCATAAACAGTTCCCCACAAAAGATAAGCAGCAGAAGTCAAGCTCCAGGGGAGAACAGGTTGTCACACTCACAACAAAAGAGTCAGTCTTCATGTGACAAGCTTCAATGAAATCCAACCACAAATATGATTTATCCTTCAACGAACAAAGAATATTAGCCATGGGAGAATAAACAATTAAGCATACAAAAGAACAACATTTAACAGCAGGTCTTAAGATTCCCCGTAGGGAACTGAACCGATAACATGAAAAACAACAATAACAAGTAGCCTTGAAGATCACAAGGAGGAGCTTCTCTAACCTTCTCCCGCTCCCGGTTAATCCCCTTGTTATACTCGCAGTTCACTTCCCTCTTCTTATAGAACTCAACCTTGTACTCCTCCGCCTCCTCGATAATCTTGCTCAGCATCTCCTTCTCCGCCCTCTCCTTCTCTTCCAGTCTAACTGCATTTTCTCTAAATAAAACGAACGAACAATCAAACGACAGCCATTATTCACAACCAAACAGAGTTCAAACAGAACACCAATCAATTATAAACTGAAACCTCACATGTTAGAATCTCCATATCCAACCTAAAACCTTAAGCAAATGGATATGTGACTTTTCAACAATTATAAACTTGTCCACCACTCTTGCACTAAGCAATATGAGATGCTCAACACGCCCTCTCAATCGAGACTCATCAGACCGAAAAATGCACGAGCTTTGATTGGCCAACGTGGAAGCACAACAATGGACACTATAACAACCCGCTCTGATACCATGTTAGAATATTCATATCCGACCCAAAATCTTAAGACAATGGGTTTGTGAGTTTTCAACACTTGTAAACTTGCATACCATAAAACGAGTATTTTAACGAATAAAGGCACAAACTTATACGACCTTAGAAACCCAAAATTTCATCAACCGAAACAAAAACACACTCGTTCCAACTAAATTAGTCCAAACCCACTAAATCTTTCACTCTACCAATGGCAAATAACCTCAATTGCGATGACCCACGTCACAATTTAACCCAAAGTATCAATCTTTAACATCTAAACACCAAAAGAGGCTAAAAATAATAGGACCCAGAAAGGAAAAGACCTCACCTTCTCCACTCAATAAGGGCGAAACCTTCCTCGGCCATCTCAGATGGAGGAGGCAACACGGGGCAGTTCCCATTCTCAAACTCGCCGTAGACCGGAGGGAACTGCTCGTATCCGCCGTCTGCGTCGTCGAAGAGATGGGTCGACTCGGCCTGTGGGGAGACATCTTGGGATTTCGTTTTCTTCAGATTTTTTTTCCGTTTTGTCGAGAAATGTGTAGAGGCGATCGAGGAAACTGAAAAAATGCCACGTCCGTGGGCTTGTGGTTTAGGCCCGTGATAGTTTTTGGGCCCATTGCTTTGATTTCTATTCATTGATGAGCCCACTTGGATTGTGTTGCACGAGATTAGTATTAGAATCGAATTTCAATTGTTATAGGTAGGTCTGATCACGGTTCGGATTCAAATCGAATTGTTTCAAATTCGAAATTACCAAAATATTACACCATATTCGAAGAACGAATCGAATACGAATTATGAACTCTCAAATTTGAATCGATTTCGAATTGATTCTTAAATATCAAATATTTAATAAAACATATAAAAACTAAGAATAACTGTTTAACATTTTTTAAATTATGAATTTTGAGAAATCAAATATATTGGGTCATTGAATCAATTCTTCTTTGAGATAACACTTGAGATTACCATAATAACCCTCACGCACTTTCTTTCAGATAACACTTGAGATTACTATAATAACCCTCACTCACTTGGATGAAGCTAACAAGTAGTTACTATGAGCATAAGCTTATAATGTAGAACTTCATTAATATCAAAGGGTTTGGTAGGTTGAAATTGAATTTGATTTATAATTTTTTTTCATAATTTAGTTCGTGGAATCCATTTATTCCGTAGAATTTATTTACAAATTTTTATCATCATGTATGATTTGTTAAAAAAGTTGAGAATTTTTTTTTGAATCCAACTTTTTGTTCCTATTTGGTTAGATCATGAATTTCATGTGAACATCTTATTTTAAAAGCCTGCCAATGGTAAATATAATACATAAGCTAATATTTTACAACAATTAATGTACGTGCTTGTTAAGAAATTAAAAGCCTTAAATTAATTTGCAAATAAATTAATGTACTTAATTCGTACAAAACTTTCTCATTCTTTGTAAATCGGAACCTGATAATTAATTTTTACTGATGCCTGAGAAAAAAATTAATTATACTGATAAAATATTTTGTGAAGTTTACCCCACCCCTTGGTGGAAAACAAAAACAAATGAGACGTCTTTTGGGTGTCCAAGATGGCTGCCTTAATTCTTTTGAAGATACGTCAACCAGTCAGAGAAATTTTGGCGGTCATTTTCAGTCCAATAGTTATGTGTCATTCAAACGATATTGGATAAATTTTAAATTATCGTTAATTTTTAAGGTTGTGAAAAAATCTAATGTAAGAGATTGATAAGTGCACTTATTGAAAAAAAAAAAAAGCATTGTGCCACTATGCAACCTTGTGGATGGTGATTGCTGCCCAAAGTCAAGTGTAATAATTGGTATTACCTCAAATTTCATTGTGATGGCTATGTGTCATTTTCTGATTAGAAAAAATGTCTAAACCAAAGCAGCTTGAAGACCTGGGTCAACCGGATAAAGGAAGTCTCAAAAGAAGCCTAACTCTTCTTCACACATCTCTTTGATTCCCAAACCTTTCTTCCCCCGTGGGAGGCGGGTTCGGGGTCCATACGCACAGTGACAATTGTCATATGAAACTCACTTTTGCAAAATAAGAGATTCATAAGTGCACTTATTGAAAAAGGTATTACCTCAAATTCCATTCTGATGTCATTTTCTGATTAGAAAAAATGTGTAAACCAGCTTGAAGACCTGGGTCAACCGGACAAGGAAAGCCTCAAAAGAAACCTACCTAACTCTTCTTCACCCTCTTTTGAAGAAGGTTGGTCGTCTTCCGGAGAACATCTCCAATAGCAGAATTCCATAACTGTAGATGTCACCCTCGTTTGAAGCTGCAACACCTTGCCCGTATTCTGCAGCTCAAGAGTTGCATTAATCAGCAATCCGGATTTCAATTTTGTCGACTCTTTGTCATTTCGAGAAGTTATTAATCTTTTCAAACGATACCAGTTCAATTCAGAATTTCTTTTCTCTTTTACTCCTATAGCTGGATTTTCTCTTTTACTCCTATAGCTGGATAAATTGTGAAAGGCTCATTAAATACCATGCAACAAACTAAAACGAATTAAAATTATGACATTTTGATGGACAAATATTAAGTAAGGAAACCATATACCTAAAACCTTAAGCAAATGAATATGTGAAATTTGTACATCACTCTTGCACTAAGCAATGTGAGATGCTCAACACATCCCTCAATCAAGACTCATTGGACCGAAAATTGCACGAGTTTTGATTAGCAAACATGCGAGCACAATAATGGGCACAATATCAACCCGCTCTGATACCATGTTAGAATATTCATATTCGACCCAAAATCTTAAAACAATGGATATGTGAGTTTTCAACACTTGTAAACTTGCATACCACAAAACGAGGATATTCACGGATAAAGGCACAATCTTAAGCCACCTTAGAAACCCAAAATTCCATCAACCGAAACAAAAACACACTCGTTCAAACTAAATTAGTCCAAACCCACTAAATCTTTCACTCTACCAAAGCCAAATAACCCTCAATTGCGATGACCCAAATCACAATTTCACCCAAAGTTTCCATCTTTAACATCTAAACACCAAAAAAGGCTAAAAATAATAGGACCCAGAAAGGAAAAAATCTCACCTTCTCCACTCTCTAAGGGCGAAAACTTCTTCGGCCATCTCAGATGGAGGAGGCAAGACGGGGCCGTTCCCATTCTCAAACTCGCCGTAGACAGGAGGGAATTGCTCGTATCCGCCGTCTTCTTCGTCGAAAGGATGGGTCGACTCGGCCTGTGGGGCCACTGAGTCGTCAAACGAGTCATCGAAAGTAGACATCTTGGGATTTCGTTTTCTTCGGATTATTTTTTCCGTTTTGTCGAGAAATGTGTAGGGGCGATCGATGAAACTGAAAAAATGCCACGTCTGTTGGGCCTGTGGTTTCGGCCCGTGATATTCTTTGGGCCACTTGGATTGTGGAGCACGAGATTAGCTCGATATTTTGTTGTCGGAATCCTTTTTTATTCGGAGCCACAATTGTTTTAAGAATTTGATAAAGAATTTATTTTATCATTTCTTAACTATTACGAGACATAATTAATAAAAAAAAACTAATAAGGCTTTATAGCGATATAATTTAATTGGAGATCAAGTTTTTAGTTCGTTTGAGAAATTTGAGAGCATAACTAGTTTCATTGATGTTATGACCATTGACTCTATCAAAAGAACAAAATCAACTTTTTTACCGGCTGGACAACCTTATTTTCTCCTTTCAGGAATTTCAATAGGCAGCAAATCAATCATGTTCTGCATCTGGGTATCCTTTCCAGATTCACCGATGCGAGAAACACAGCCGTCGTCATCCGCTCGCAATCTTGCAATTGTTGTTGCCATTTCCTTATTCCCGTTTTATTGAGATTATCAAATTGTTATTTGCAAAAGTGGTGAGTTTGTATATGAATATGAAAATTTTATCTGTTTATTAACTTAAGATTATAGACTGAATATGAAAATCTTAACATTATATCAAAACAAATAAATTTCGTAACCATTGAGTTAAATAATTATATCTCTATTCGCTTAAACTTGGAGGCTCCATCCTAGCAATATAAAACCATAAATTAGGTTAGAGTAAGTAACCTACAAACAAAATAAAAGATTAAATAAATTAAATTAACTTTTTTGTCATTCCAAAACAATTACTTCACTGCTTGTCTCTATGTACAAAAGTAGTGACCCATATCAAAAGTGAGTCTTCATATGACAATTGTCGCGTACCCGCTTCCAATGGGGGAAGAAAAGTTTGGGAATCAAAGAGACGTGTGGAGAAGAGTTAGGCTTCTTTTGAGACTTTACTTGTCCTGTTGACCCAGGTCTTGAAGCTGCTCTGGTTAATGCATTTTTTTCTAATCAGAAGATGACACATAGCCATCAGAATGGAATTTGAGTTAATACTATTTATACCCTTGACTTTGGGCAACTATCTCCATCCACAAGGTTGCGAACTGGCACAAGACTTTTTGTTTTTGTTACGAATGGCAGAGTTTTCACTCGTTCATGATTAAAATGTTGTAGAACCTAATTTCATAGAATACTTTCTTGTTACGAATGGCAGAGTTTTCACCGAATGGCAGAGTTTTCACTCGTTCATGATAACAAAAATTTTGATCTCAAGTCAGGAACATCATTAAAATATTTCTTGTATGTAGACCTAACTACTGTTCGAATTTGAACAAATTCGAATCAAATTATTTCGAATTCGAAATTATCAAAATATTAAACCATATTCAAATGATAAATCAAATACGAACTATAAATCATCGAATTCGAATTGAATTCAATTGATTCTTAAAAATTAAATATTTAATAAAAAATAAAACTAAGAATAAGTGTTTAACATTTTTTTAAAAAATAAACTAAAATTTAAGTTTACACTTAATATACTAAATTAAGTTGTCTATGGTTTATGGTTTAAGGTTTAGAGTTTAGGGTTTTAGGTTTAAGATTTATATGATAATTGAGTTTGAGATTTTTCTACAATAATTTTGTGTGGATATTTATATATGCAATGAATAATACAAGTACTTTGTTCATTCCCAATTTTGAAGTCATATTGTTTACCACAATAATTATATGTATTTATAAAATAATGTGGTTGTTCGGTAGAAACATTTGTGAAATGCTTAAAAGGTGTTATAAAGGATTTTGTAAATTTTTTTTATTGTTGAATATTGAATCAACACTTTCTCTTTGAGTTACATCATGGACGTTAACAATTGGTGGAAAGTCTGATTCAATAGAATCGTGATGTTCCAAACGTTTTTCTTCACCCTTATTTGCTCTACTTGATGACATAATTTTATAGTAATATGATAAATTATATGATAAATATGATAAATATATCTAATTAAAAAAACTTGAGAGAGAATTTCTATAGTTCAAATTCTAATAAGAGAAGTAGAAAATTAAGATTAAAATATGTTAATTTTAAAGAATAAAAGGTGGTATTTATAGATTTAAAATTACATTAAAAATATTTTTGAATTTTAGTTACCCCTTTTTTTATTTTCCCATGCACGGTATCTACAATATCTTTTTACTTTTTTAACACATAGAAACGAAATCGATACAAATTAACTTAAATTGAATTTGAACTGAATTTGCCGATTTGACAAATTATAAAAATCTTGAACTGTATTTAATTTGTATCATGATAAACTCGAATTGAATTATCGACGAATCAAATTATAATCGAATCAAGTCACAAATCGAATTTAATTCATGAGCAAGTATAGTTGTAGGCAAGTTCAAGTCAACCTGCCAACATGAACGAACAAACATCCCTAAAAAAAACATGAACAAACAAACACATGAGTTGGAATTTGAGTCATAAATGTCCAACCAATCCTGACGATGAACACATAGGCGTCAGTATGGAATTTGAGGCCTGATATTATTACTACCCTCGACTTGGGAGGCAATTGTCTCCATCCACAGCAAGTAAGGTTGCTTATTGCCAGAAGACTGTCTTGTAAAAAGTCACAATCAAAATACAATCCATCACATTGTTGGAGCTCAGGAAATTGTTGTCTTCTTCAGCTTTTTCCACCCCGTGAGAAGGTGCAAAACTGCTTTTTCCACCCCGTGAGAAGGTGCAAAACTTTCTATATATAGGATTGTTTTCTGCAGCTCATCGGAAGCAATACTCACCACTACAAACCAACCATATTGTTTCAAGAATGGCCAATATGCACCTTTGCCAATCTTTTCTCTTGCCTGCTATATCCGTCATCGTCAGTTTGTATCTGTTGCTACCAACAGCAAATGCACTTCGCAGCAACGAGACAGACATGCAAGCGCTGCTCGAATTCAAGTCTCGAATTACAGAAGACCCACTTGGGGTCCTGACGTCTTGGAATAGCTCATTCCATTTCTGCCTCTGGAATGGTGTCAGTTGCGGCCACAAGCACCAAAGAGTAACGGAATTGCATCTCCCTTCCAGCAAACTTGGAGGGTCCATCTCACATCATACGGGGAATCTCAGCTTCCTCAGGGTGTTGGATATAAGCAACAACAGTTTCAAAAATGACATACCTCTGCAACTTGGCCGTCTACGCAGATTGCAGAAACTGAGTCTCGAAAACAATTCACTGAGCGGTGAGATCCCATCTAACCTTTCCAGTTGCTCGTTCCTTGTATATTTAGGACTCCGCGGAAACAATCTATTCGGAAAATTACCAGCAGAGATTAGTCTGTTGACAAAACTTGAATATCTCCTTGTTGGCCAAAACAATCTTACCGGATCCATCCCTTCCTCTTTCGGAAACTTGTCGTCAATCTTAGCATTCTCTGTTGCTGACAACAGCTTAACAGGGAGCAGTCCTGAAACACTAGGACAACTAAGGAACATGGAAAAAATGAGTCTTCCAGGAAATCACTTTTCCGGGATCGTCCCTTCATCCATTTTCAATCTAACTTCGATCCAAGTTTTATCTCTAAGAGCAAACCACCTCCAAGGCCACATTTCTCCCCTCTTCTTCACCTCTCTGAAAAAGCTCGTGTTTCTGAACCTTGGAGATAACCAATTCAGTGGGTCCATACCTTCTTCTATATCAAATGCCTCAAACATGATTACTCTACAATTTGCGACAAACAAGCTAGTTGGGAAAGTTCCCAGCTTCCAAGGTCTGAACAGTATCGAGAATTTGCTGCTGGATTTCAACAATCTTGGAAGCGGTGGCCCTGACGACTTGAACTTCCTCTGCTCTTTGACAAATGCCAGCTTCCTGGAAAAGCTGGCCGTAACCTCAAATAATCTTGGAGGAACAGTTCCACAATGTATCGGTAACCTTTCGTCGTCCACACTTCAAGGACTCATGTTGGACGAGAATCAGATTCATGGAAGTATTCCGACTGGCATTGGAAATCTAGCCAACTTGTTAGTTCTCTACACGGCGCAGAACAGATTCTCTGGTAACATCCCGAGATCCATTGGGAATCTACAATATCTTGTTTTACTATACACGGATTACAATCTCTTGTCCGGCTCCATCCCGGTTGCCCTTGGGAACTTGACCAACTTGGTTGAACTTGATATATCAGATAACAATCTTCATGGTGCCATCCCCCCAAATTTAGCAAATTGTCAAAATTTGCAGGTCCTGGATCTTTCACGAAACAACCTCAGTGGCACTTTTCCTGCAGGTGTTATCGGTCTCTCATCCCTGACTTCATATCTCGGGTTCGCTGAAAACCGTCTAACTGGCTCTCTTCCAGAAGAAATCGGAAATTTGAGAAATCTTCGTGTGCTAGAAGCTGGTAAAAACATGCTTTCTGGTAATATTCCAGGTGGGCTAGGAAAATGTACAAGTTTAGAGTTCATCCATCTTGGGATGAACCATTTTCAAGGAACCATACCTTCATCCATGAGCTCCCTGAGAGGCCTTCAAGATCTATCTCTGTCTCACAATAACTTGTCTGGCCCAATTCCTGATTTTTTCGCTACTTTCATGTTCTTTGATCTATTGGACTTGGCTTTCAACGAGCTCGAGGGCATGGTTCCTACACAAGGAGTGTTCAGGAATGCTACTGCCACTTCATTCGAGGGAAACAAAATGCTCTGCGGAGGCATACCAGACTTCCATCTGCCGCCTTGCGATTTCAATTCCCACGGACACAAAGGAAAGAAAAAGATAATCATTGCTTCAGTATCTGCAGTTGTTGGAGTAATCATGGTGTGGCTTGTTGTATTCCTTCTACGGGGCAGAAAGAAAAAAGCGGAGGAGACTTCTTCCAACTCTGAAAATTCAATCCTCAATGTGTCATACCATGATCTCTACAAGGCCACAGATGGCTTCTCCGCGGCAAATATGATTGGAGTTGGCACCTTTGGCTTTGTCTACAAGGGTATTCTAACTGATACCAGACAATTAATTGCCGTCAAGGTGATTAACCTCATACATCATGGAGCTGTCAAGAGTTTCTTAGCCGAATGCGAAGCGTTGAAAAACACAAGGCACCGTAATCTTGTCAAGATACTGAGTGTCTGCTCAAGTCTATGAGTTCATGGTGAATGGCAGTCTTGAAGAGTGGTTGCATCCGCCTGCACAAGGTGATGCATCTCATCCAGCACGGAATAAATTGACTCTTGTTCAAAGAGTAAACATCGCCATTGATGTAGCATCAGCTCTCGAGTATCTCCACTTCGAAAGCGGCAGTCCACTAGCGCACTGTGATATCAAACCAAGCAATGTTCTTCTTGATGATAAATTGGTTGCCCATGTCAGCGACTTGGGGATTGCAAAGTTTCTCCCAGATGGCATCCATCCAGCAGCAACCGATTCAAGCTCATACGGCCTGCGAGGAACTATTGGTTATGCTCCTCCAGGTATGCTACCTGTACATACATTGTCTTAAATTAAAGCGCAGATCAGTTAATCTTAGACTATCAACCTTAATCTAACTTCCCTCTAATGTTTAGAGTACGGCCTGGGAAGCAAAGTTTCAACCGATGGAGATGTCTACAGTTACGGCATTTTGTTACTGGAGATATTTACTGGGAAGAGACCGACCGATGAGATGTTTCGCGACGGATGGAGCCTTCGTGAGCTTGCCAAGAGAAGCTTAGTACATGGAGTTGTGGACATCGTCGATCCAATTATACTTGAGGAAATAGGCGCTGCAACAGAGGCGAGTACAAGCAGCCCGACCAGCGCAAACAGACACAGAAGAAACCCGCGCGGAGCCGTAGAGTGCTTGATTTCTATAATCGAAATCGGTGTTTCTTGTTCAGCTGAAACACCAGCAGAGCGGGTGATGAAGATGAGCCAAGTTACTCCAAGACTTCGTTCTATCAAAACCAAACTTGTTCGACATTGTTAGTGTGACTGACGACACATCGGAAATACCTGTCGTCTTCGTCGTCGTCGTCGACATGCAGTTTAGTTTAGTTTGTAGTAGGATCTAAATGCTACGTAATTTTGCAACTTTTTAAGCTCTTTGTAATAAAATTCCGAATTATGTATGACCAACCAAAGCAACTCGTTTTAGAAATCTCGCATGAGAGACAGAGGAGCTTAATAGTCGGCGACGGAGACCGGCTTCGGCTTTCCGAGGGAGAAGGAAGCTCCGGCCAACTACGAATCCCGGACCGACAACGATGAGAATGAAGGAGCTTGCTTGGTGGTGATCGAGAGGCCGATTAGGGACAATCGAGGAGAGGAAATTTTGGACACTGAAATTTGAAATTTGTGTGATTCCTTCTTTTTTTTCTGTTTTGGTTTGGACTTTGCCATGCTCGTGTTTCCTACGTGGGCCACAATGAGCCCAATTTAAGCTCATGGCGGGTGGCCGTATAAATTCCAAAATGAAACTAATCTCTCCTTACCAAGAAAATTACACTTAATTTATCTGTGGTTTCATTTTTTTCGCTCTTAGGACGTGTGGTTTAAAATTTTTTTTTTAGTCCATGTAGTTTAAAAATTTTGACAGCATACGGTCTTTACCCAAATGACTGGATTAATTTGTCCTATTGGCGTGCCACATAGGCGCTGACTGGATAGACAAATTATCAATTAGTCACTAAAAATTAAATTTTATTTCTTCTTCCCACCTCTCTCTCCCCTCTCCCTCGTCCTCCTCTCTTTAAACCCTAAAAACCGACAACCTGAGTTTAATTTCAAGTTTCCAGCGAATCCCCAAATCCATTGGCCATTAAATGAACCAGCCAAAAGAAATGGGGCAAATCAAAAATCAGAAGATCGGAAAGGGCTTCAAATATGACGGCGTTTAGCGAGGTTGGGTGTCCCACGCAATGACGGATCACGCGACGATGACAACGACGACACGAGTGAGCATTTCCCACGACCCAAGGCGAACCCACAGAGGCAGTTCCGACTTGACGTCCCCGTCCCCGAGGTGAACCCCGAGTTATCGATATATTGTTGCTTTTGGGAGAAACCCTCGACGGGTGACCAATCGTGTGAGGCAGAGACCGAGCAGCTGCCATGGGCATCCCAATCGCAGTCCTGGCATAGGTCGAGGTTGTCGGTAGTGCATCAAACGGTCATGGGCTCGTCGCAGTTGTCCCAGATCTGGGAGCACACGTGCTTACGAGAGAGAAGGTTGGCAGAGTACACGTGCTGGTCACAGAATAGGCACAGCCTCGCCGAGTCCGCCGGGCAATAGAGCACTGCCTCTTCCTCGTCGCAAAAGTCGCGCAACCGCGCCCCACCATCAAGCCTGTAACTTTAATTTGGGGGGTGTTTATTTTAATTGACTGATTATGAGTTCATTGGGAGAGGTTAGAGAGACAAAGGAAATGTTATTAGCGTTAGTGTTGTTGGTTGATTTAATCATTTGAACATTTTGGCTGTACTTAATTAGGTGTTCATGGTTTAGGGTTCTTCGTATTTCAGTTAAATGAATTAATCAATTGAGTATTTTAGTGACTAAATTGATAATTTGTTTGTCCAGTCAGTGCCTAGGTGGTACGCCAACGGGACAAATTAACCCAGTCATTTGGGTAAGGACCGTATGCTGTCAAAAATTTTAAATTACAGGGACTAAAATAGAAATTTTAAACCACGTATCCTGAAGACAAAAAACGTGAAACTACAGGGAGATTAAGTGTACTTTTTCCTAATTTAAATTTCAGTCATCAACAAATATCTATATCAATACTAATGAAATTGGTACAGTTAAATGAAATTTGGTGTTCGAATCATTGAGAACTTATCAATATTAAATATTTTTTAAAATTTACTTAGTCTAAAGCAAGACGGAACAGATACCAATTGGATTAACCAAAATCAAAATTTAAATTCCAGTCACAGCTGTTCACAAAATGAGACAAATCTCTCCGTATCGAGCAATTTGATTCACAGAAAAATCTCTCCCTACCAAGCAATCCCGATCAAGGAAAAATATTAACAACTGTTTAATATTTTGTTCAAGAAGAGAAAAGATTTAACAAAAGAAGGAAACAATTTGTTAAAAGACAATCCATGTTTGTCATCAGATTGACCTTTTTGCCTAGTAACTAAATATTTTTTAGGGCCTAAGACTAAAGCAGTTTGACATATATGAAATAAATGAAAGTTCTATTATTAAACTCAAGATACATTATACAGAAGAATAAGGAGGAATATATACAAGGTACATTAATGTGCCTAACGGGAAGACATAAATGGGCCAGGCTGGAGAAGAGCCGTTAACACCCGTTGATCAAGAAGGAGACTACCGAGAAGAAGAGGAAACGACATCCGTTGACTGAAGCAGTTTGACATATTCTTCTTACAATGAAAAGAATATAAGAGCTTTTTACATTTGTACATTACTATTTCAACTACATTGCAACTCTAGCTCACTTACTAAAGCAGGTCGCCAAGGAGGTTGGTTCGCTTTCGAGCGGTCGGCCCGCCTCACGACGACTTGTTCACGAACGCAGACTCTGCCAAATCGATGGCGCGAGCCAGCCCGGCAGCTTTGTTCTGGCACTCGCGGTGCTCGTCGTCTGGGTCGCTGTCAGCAACTATACCGGCACCGGCTTGAAGATGGGCGATCCACTCTCGGCGCTTCTGGGAGTCCTTGTACGAGTACATTGTGTCGTATTGGGTTCCAGTCAGGAAGACCATAGTCCGAAGAGCCAGAGCAATGTCCATATCCCCGGTGAAAGAGATCCCCCCGAAACCACCGCTATAAGGGCCGCGCTTTGTTGTCTCCAGCTCATCGATTAACTCCATAGCTTTCACCTGAATCAGGAAGCATCAGTGGCGAAGAACAGATCAACGACATAATTAAGGACAATTGCGAGAGCTAACGATCTACCTTCGGGGCTCCACTAACAGTTCCAACAGGCAATGCAGAACGCAATACATCCCAGCAAGATAGATGATCTTGCATCTCTCCCGTAACCTGCATTTCAAGACGATAAGCTCGGTCCATGTCCCATGCATATCAAATAATTCGCCTAAAACCCCGATATGTTGTTCATATATTGTTGGATTAAAAGGATCTAATGTTACCGTTACGCTTCAACCATATGCGTACGACATAAATGCTAAGGACTTGGCTCGTGAGTTCTCACCGTGGAGCTTATGTGCATGACATGAGAATAGC
>SOPF01026906.1:0-15840 GCA_012979155.1 Hypericum perforatum
AAAAAAAAAATTTAGTCTTCCAGATTTGATTTAATAGCACCCTAAGATTCCTGGTGCCGAAATCGAAAAATTTCTCTGGCTACCAGGGAACTGAAATGACCAAATTGCCCTTTAGTCTTTCTCTTCCTTCCTCTTCCTCTTTCTCTTCCTCTGCTCTCCTCCTCTTCCTTCGCCCACCTCCTCCTCCTTCTCCCTCCTCCCTCTGGCCTCCTCCGCCTACCTCCTCCTCCTTCTCCCTCTTTCCTCCGGCTGCCTCCTCCGCCTAACTCCTCCTTCTCCCTCCTCCCTCTACCTTCCTCATCCGCCTAATTCCGCCTTCTCCCTCCTCCCTCCTCCTCTTGTAGACTCCTTTTTCTTCTCCTCTACCTACCTACCTCCTCCTTATCCTCTTCCCTTCTCATTCTTCCTCTTCTCAACTCCCCCTTAATTAACTTAGTTTTTTTTTAACTTTTGACTAAAAGGCAAAATTGACATTTCAGGTCCCTGGTTGCCGGAGAAATTTTCCGATTCCAGCACCAGGGACCTAAGACCACTTGCAGCAGCATTCGGGTGCAGCCTCGGAATGCCGCGCGTGGCGCTCACGCGCCAGACATAAAAAAAGAAGGCGGGCCCCACAGGCGACCCAAGGTGCACTGACGATCGAGGAAAGAAGAAGGTTGGACGGGGCCCGCTTGATTATAATAATGGCTGTTTATTTTTTGGGCGAGTAAAAAGGCGAATCATGTGGAATAGACGCATCCATTTTCACTTTCCAACCCAAAATGCAGTATCCTTCTTTAGTCTAATTGGCTTTCTCAACCTTGTTATTCCCACTTCCTACCTACCCTGTTTATTTTTTGTGTCCTTGTGTGTGGACCGGATTGACCACAGTCAATTTTTGGAAAAAAAAAACTTCAAGATGTATGTTGAAAACCATTGTAACACTTATTTATGTATTCAGATTTATAATATTTAAAAATATATTCAATTGAATTTTTTAACATCATAAACTATCGATTAAACAGTCGAATAAATGACTTGATAAATGTTGATTTTACCATAATAATTTTAAAGGTAACTAAGATTTTTATTACATTAGTCAATTTAATTTGATAGTTTACAAATATGTTGATTACAATAAAAAAAAACTTCCGATGATAGTTGAAATAATTAAACATGCTCATAATGCTCTTAAAAATGATCTCATTGAGCATATTTGGCAGAAAAAAGGCAATCGTAGTTAGTTTTAAATTATCATTATCTGTATTTGTAATTTATTATTTGCAACTTCTATGTAATTTGAATTATTGCAAATTTAATACTTTTCAATTCTTAATTATTATTGTTTATTTTTCAAAATTAATAATTTAATGCGAAGTACGAAATATATATTAACAAATATAAAAATATTAAATAAAAAATTAAAGTTAATTGGATTAATGATGTTGAGTATACATATATTAATTGTTTATTGGTTGTGGTTGGGTTGTATGAGGATGGTGTTGTGGGTTAAAAATTGAGTGTAAAAGGATGAGTTGAGGTGGATGAGTGAGAAATTAATATAATATTGCAGGGTTGGGTTGTATGAGCATGCTGCTGCTGCGGATAGTCTAAGGGTGCTATTAAATCAAATCTGGAGGACTAAATTATCTTTTTTGAAACAGTAGGGACAAAAATAATAATTTAAGCAAAGGAGAAGGACGGGAGGGCAATTTACCCATTTTTAATTCACAAGCTTTTAATTTAAAATTTCATCTTAAATTAATTTAAATTTTTTATCACATGAACCATCTCATATTCATATAAAAACTTTTAGTTGATATTTTGAAAGTGGGAAACTTTATAAGAGTATTTAAAAAACAGAGAGTACATATGCTCATTTTCGCCATCTAACTAATATTCGATTATATCTATGGATTTGGTGCCTTTTTAGTTAAATAATGTCATCATCGATCCTTCTCAGATGATCGATTTGATTTTTTCGTCGGGGTTGTTTATCTCTAGGGTCACAAATTACTGTATTATCTTGATCTAATATTTATAGTCAAAGAATGTTTAATTTTATTTTAAGAATAATTGATTCTATATAATATTTTTTACATTTGTGTAGTTTAATATCTAATTTTTCTGAAATAAATTTAAATCTGATAATACTCAAAACAAGTTTTGTTACATATGTTACGATTTTGGTATATTTGAAATAGTAACTTGTAACCCTCAATTACAAACTTAATTTGTTCACTATATTATTTTTTATATTCATTATATTATTTCTATACATCAACAATTCAGAGAAGCTTCCTTTTATGGAAAACCTATACACACCAAAAGAAATGAACGGTTATTAAATCTTTACTTTTAATCACGGGACAAAAGCGCCTTCCATAAAATCTTTTCTTTTGTTCTTTTTTCCATTCGAGCAGAATGTACACACATATGAAGGAACCCAGAAAAAGAAGCCTAGAAATAAAATAGGAAATTCCCAATTTGATATTTATGGGAGGCAATAAATTATTCTTCCGGGATCCAACAAAAATTGGAGTTTGAGATGGAGAGATCACCAACTTCGGACAAAGTGTATGTATAACTTGAGGTCGAAGAAGAAGCAGTCTCTCCTCGAACTGGAGTCTGCTGAGAAGCCCAATAAGAAGAGGCCCCGTCTATTACACAAGTGTTCTTATGTTGTGAGATTCTCTATCTATCTATCTCTCTCTCTCTGTTGTGTTGTGTTGTGTTGTGTTGTGTTGTGTTGTGTTGTGTTGTGTGATTGTCTTGTTGTTGGGTTGGTCCGTATGGTATTTTAGTGGGTGGTATAAGGAACGGGTAGGGTGGAGAGCAACAAAAATCTGAAATTTGATTAGCGAAGTTGTCACCCGAATCTGAAAACAGAGCTAATCTTTGTGTCCGTGTGATTGTTTTGCCCTCTACTTCATTGTCGATTAATAGAAATTCACCTCGTCTTAATTAAAGCACTCACCCACCCACACTGCTACATTTGCGCTTTTTCTTGATTGCTTGGTGGCGTTTGGCATAAAGAGGGCGGGCGGGGAGTGAGGGAGGGAGGGAGCGAGGGAGGGGTTAAAGGGATTTATTTATTTATTTATTTATTTTTCTCTCTGATTGATGCCTGAAGAGGTATGTGTTGTGTGTGTATATATAACATTGTGATTTTCTGCATTCTCGTGCGTGTCTTCCCAGGCGGATGGTTTCAGCAAACTACCCGACGATATCATCACTGATCATATATTGGCTCGCCTAAACTTTAAAGAAAAGGTGCAAAGCTCTGTGCTTTCCCGCAGATGGAAGTATCTCTGGAGATACAGCATTGGCACAGAGTTACTCTTTCACCGTGGCGCACATGCCTTGTTACGCACTGAATGGGGTGTTGGTTCCATCCATAGATATATACAAGGGGTGGATTCCATCCTCAAATCCTTCTCAGGCCCAAAGCTCGATCATCTCAGCATCGACGCTAGTATGGGCCAAGAATTCAATAAAGTTTTACACCGTTGGATAAGACTTGCCATCCGAAAGGGACTGCAAAGACTGAACCTAATCTTGGCCCCTTTTTGCTCAGATATATCAGCAGCAACGTTCCCCTCTCTGAAAAGATCTCTACATTCTTCTGGTGGAATTTGTCATCTGAAAGAACTATCCCTCAAATATGTTCGCATTCCGGGTGATACCCTCGAGTCCTTGTTGTCTTACTGCCCATTCCTCGACCTACTGTCTTTAAAGGCATCTCTTTGCTCACACCTTAAAATATCCGGGCCATCCCTCAACTTGAAGCACCTCGAGATATTCTATTGCAAGTCATCACTGAAGATTGAGGTTTCTGCCCCTAATCTAATCACACTCAAGTATGACGGCTCGAATAAAGACTTTATTTTAAGCAATACTCCACTGCTGGAAAACCTGTATATGTCCTATTTCTACTTTGATCGGTTCCTGGAGGAGGCCGTCCGACATCCTTTACGGCATTTTTGTTATTTCTACCAACTGAAGACGTTGGAATTTGACATGCGCTTCTACAGGGTATGTTCAGCCAACTGTGTTTGCTTTTTCATTGAACAATTGCTTTTGCGAGCCCGTTTCTACCACACCTACTTGATTTTATTAGATGACTCCTGTGGCATCAGCATGCAGCCTTTTTTAGCTTCTCTCTTTTTCCATACACTTCTTTAATCGTGTACATTGACGTACTTGATGCACTCTCAGTCAATCTGGCGCTTTCCGTCGGAACCTCCCAAGTTAGCTAAGCTCGAGGAGCTGAAAGTGGCAACGTTGATAATTCCCAAAGTCCGCATGCTCTGGCCGATTGCTTTACTGAAAGCTTCTCCTCGGTTGAAGAAATTTGCAGTCAAGGTGGGCTCCTTTATTTCTTTTCTCGCCTTGCCTTCTTGTACCTTCGATGTGTATAGCAGAAATTTGGAGTCAAGTTGTGGATTCCTTTGTTGATAGAGGAAATAACTGTCCAAGTGCCTGGGGATACTTGGCTATAGCCTCCAGGTATCACCGCACTTAACACATGCATGAAGTAGCATTTTTGACTTCTTGGCTTTTCTTATCCTCTCCGGGCTATGTATACATATTACTTTTGTTTGATGGTTTCTTCACATACCATTTTGACTCGAGGCCGGAAGATGTTTACGTTGGATGATGAATGATCTCACCTTGACAACAAGGAGGAATAACGTATATTGGTTCTGCTTAATAAACTAATTATTCACATGGTTTTGTATCATATGCATCTCGATGTACTCATGCCCTACCATCTGAAGGGAGAGTCCATGTAACTCACACATTGCAAGTAGCCAAGCAAGTAAATTTATGCGCTTTAATTTTCTCTTGGCAGCAACTCGGGTCAAACTATTTGTGCATTGAAACAGTGGAAGAGGTCAGTTTTCCTGGAATCTTTGCATCGTCGTGTTTTACAGCTCACGCTATGTCTGACTTGGCATCATGCATTTGCCAGTTAGAGAAAATGAAAGGAGCCGTGGAATTCACACATTCGTGCCTTGAGGTTTTGGAGGTGACTGGATATTGTGCGATCCTAGAGGTCTGCGAAATGATTGAGGGCGTGCTTTCTATTGCTGCCACCTCCCTCGAGAAGCTAGTCATAAAGTATGACGAGAAGGAGACAGAGATGGAGAAGGTCGTGCTAAGGAGGATAGAGAGCAGATTGCCAGCTAATTGCAGGCTAATGCTGAATTAGTTAGTTATACTTTTGAGTTATTATTTATTATCTGGATTGGTTTGACAAATTATCATCCTAGTTGTTGTACCAATAATCGTACTTTTGCATCTGGAAACTCATAGCCCGTCTTCATTCCAACAGTGATTCTATTGAGTCTTTTAGATGATAGATTTTGCAGCTGTGGTTCATTGCGGATGTTGGTTTTGTGTGTTCTGTTGTCCTGGAGTTGCATTTCTGTAATAATTTTTTTCGTTTTAGGTTGCGAGTTTAATTATTTTGCTTTTCTGTTGTTTATGGTCTGGTCTTCAGCTGCGTTTCGAGGGATTTTGTTCGTAGATTATGATGGTACTATTTTTGTGATACTCAAACGTCAAGACAAGACATGTTTTTCTATCACAAGCCCAATAATGATCGTCCAAAAAACATCACATGATTGATAAAATTAAGTTTATAGATCTTCAAACTTTCGTTATACCAAGACAAATTATCTGCTCATATCTTGTAGTAATTCGGACCTCTGCTCATACCAAGACAAATTATAAATTGGGCAAAATACCATATAAAAATTTGGATTCAATACAGAGAAAATAAGTAACAAAATGGCCCATTATCAACACAATCAAACTAATCAAACTCCGCATAATTACCCCTTCCCTAACCCTAACCCTTTCTTGGTTTTACCGCCGCCGGCGTTTATCCCTCCGGCCGTCTCCTGCACCGCCTTCCTCGCCGCCTTCTCCTGCAGCGCCCTTGCGTCCCTGCTCCCACAATTAAAGAGTCAACCAATAGAACCCCAGGAAGTATAAAAACCGATCATTAAAAAAATTCGAAAAAAGAGGAAAATGTAATTAGTAAAAACCTTTCGCGGCGTTGCTCGGGAGTTAGGCCATCGTCCTTAGGGTTTCTGGTCTTGTGACCGGCCCTCGCCTGGGCCCTTTCACGATCTCGTTCTCTCTGGCTCCCGCGTTCGCTTCAAGTTAAGGCCAAAGACAAATAATAATTCCATAAAAAAAAATAAATAATTTCCCCCAATCTTGGCTTCCCGGAGAAAAACAGTTAATTCGATATATTAAAGAGAGGAGAGAAAATTAAAAGGAAAACTAACAGAGAAGAAAAGGATATGACTCATTGTGGAGTCAAATCAACGATCAAGGGGAGCGGTATCTCGGCCGCCGCGTGGCAGTCGCCGGAGCGTCGGAGCCGGAGATTCGACTAAAGGAGGGGGAGAAGCTTTGGTTTTGGGGTTGTTTCGGTTCGGACGCGGAGTTAATAGGGAGGACGTTGGGGGATTAAATAAATAAATATATAAAAAAGGAAGAAGGAAGAAGATGTTTAGACTTTAGAAGAGTCGAGAAGCCGCGGGAAGGAACTCGCCAATTAATTTGGCGTGGGTGCTTAGCTGGCAGGTGGAACCAAATCCAAATCTAGTTGGCCCACGTGACTAATACATGGAACTAAATGGGCTCCAAAACAATGGGCCTCATAAACATTTTTCGGGCCCAAATCAAATTTGACGAATCTTTGCAATAGTTTGGCTCTTCCGTCAATAGTTTCCATATTTTATATCATGCAAGTGAAAATATGAAAATTCCAGAGCCTCAGTAAAATACTATAACGATAAAATCCAGTAAAAAATCGTTAAAAAAACGTTGATGTTGCTAAAACATAATTCTTCACTCCCAAAAAGGATATCAGTTTCGTGATTCCCTATCTAACTCTCCAGAGAATTAGTGGCCCACGAGTTACTTATTAATAAAAGTGACCATCAAACAGATTAAAGGTCGTCATGTATTGGGTTTCTTGTCATCAACTGAAGCTACTAAAAATATGTTGGGTCCTCAAATTAATTATACGCTAACCAACTCACACTAATTACAATATTTTAGCTCTCCCTGGTCATACCAGCTCCAGAATCTTGGGTACACCAAATAAATGGTTGTGGGCCTCCGAAGCTAAATTCTCTAGTTTAGTAGAGACCTCCTACTGTGGATTCGGTAGAGCTCTAAGCGACTTCAAGTTCCCTGGCCCAACAGTAAAAGGTTCAACTACTCAACCACCGAATTATTCTGGCAAATTCACGTACATGCTTTCGACATTTGTCATTTCTTAGTGTGCCGGTCACGTGCATATTTCGAATAATGTTAACTTGTACGGTACACTTTTGTAATCGATTACTTTGTATGATACATGATGTTTACGAAAAACATAATTGAAAATCACTGGTCTATTGCAAAAAATATGTCACCTTTAAATATCAATCATATTTTATTCGATCTCGTCCATCAGTAAGTATTATCCAAAAGAGCTACGAGGTCCTCAAGAATAAAGTAAATCCAACCCTAACTATGAACCATGTTGGATCTCATGGTGTACTTTTTTATCATGTTGATTAGTTAGACTGAAATGACTTTGGCTAAGCCGATGTCAAAGTAATTCAACTCACCTCAAGTACTATTAATTAAATCATTCCAATGTGAACACTTCGGTGGAGATTGACTGCACATTAGCTCATCTCTTTTTGAACGACCTACCAGCTGCAAATGGATTGAAACATTGAATCACTTGTGTTGGAGTTGAGAGAATTTTTTTTTTATAATTAAAAGTGTATTACTTTTTAATAACTCCAATGAGAACTATATTCCTATAATTACAATTTGAATAGAACTAGATAAAATTTAATAAAATAATACTTGCAAAGCAAATAATATAGTTCCAAGATCACCTAAAATCAACCGCAAAAGATAACCCAAGTCACACACGAAGAAGCAAAATACCAAAACAGGTAATCACCGTGAACAGTATCATTACAAACATTAAAGGAGATGAAAAGACCAAGATAAATCAAATGGAACTAGATAAAAATTTATCAAAATAGTATCTGTAAGATAAATATTATCTAATTCATATATTATATCAAACAAAGTTCAAAAAATAATCCAAAATGTCATAACAAGAAGCAAATTCCAAAATTGGTAATCATCTTGAACAGTACCATTACAAACATCATAGAGGATCAAAAGACAAGGAAATGACCAATTGTGAGCCACAAGTTTAATCACATGAAAAATATACAAAGTTCTACATTTTGCGTGGATTATGAGACATCATACTTTGGTGGTGAGTTCCGAGCAAAGCTCTACATCTTGCCAAGGCAACAAGATGACAAAGAACTTGTAAATGGCTTAAGTTTCAGTTTTTGCCATTGAAATTTCACGAGTACAACTACATTTTTTTGTGGGCTTCCTTTCTCTACAGCTTGACTTAGCCAAGGTTAGTAAAAAATGAATTGTGAATAATTGTCCTCTTGATATAGGGAGCAGTAACTCGACATCGAAAGGTCTCCGTCTGATAAAGTTAAACCTTTATACACCAAGCATCCATGGGGTTGAGAGGTCCCTATGAAATAGTCTCATCATCATTCACCTCTACCACTTCCATATCTAAAACCTCCCTTTATATTAAGCTAAAAGTAGAAGGAGGTGACAAACACTCAGATGAGAGCAATTCTTCATCTTTTATAGCAAGCAAAGTTGACACAACATATATCAAAATGCAAGAGCCAAACCCATCAATTACATGATCTTAAAAAGATCTATCCGCAAAAATACTTAAAAGCTACAAAAGTAAATCAACATATACTAAAAAGCTACGAAGTAGCAACCTTCACTAGAGAAGACCCTTCCCCAACCTCCATCTGCAGAGTCTAAGATAGCAAGAGCTACAACTCCAAATCTATTGCTTGAAACTCATTATGATCAACCTGATCATCCACCTAAAAAAATCATATCCTTCAAATGAATCACAAAGAGATTCTTCTTGAGGTTATGAGTGATGGTCCTGGATTAACCAACATCAATCAAGTTTGCTACCTAAGACTAGTCAAGTCAGTCGTCCAATGACACATCAAAGCCTAAGCATGGAGCCACCGACACATAATACTTACGTCCATGAGAAGAAATGAGAACTTTTATTGATATTTATGAGTCACAAAGTCATACACAACTTAATTAACATGTTTTAATATGATAGACAATATCTTGGGTACAAGAAAACTGAATTAAGAGTCCAAATAAAAGCCAAAACTAAATTAAAAAATAAACTCATGAGAGTTTGGCATCCACCAACCACTCTCTTCTATCTTCCTTACATGTGCAAGGAGGTTAGAATCCACCACCCTTTGCTATTATAAGTAATTAACACCGTTGACTTCTTACCACACTCAACACAGGTAGCTAGGGGCTTCAAAAAAGAGAAATCATTGTGCAATCGTAGAGTAGTAGAGGTAAGCTAAGTGATGGGACTGTCGAGCATTGATCGTGCCATTACATTTCTCCTAACAAATTTTGCCTTTGTAACAAAAAGGCATTTGCTTTTCACTCGAGAACTATTAATTTTGAGGACAAATGAATCGGCATAAACCTGGAAGGAGACTTTTTGATAGGGACAAAGGTGTCTACCATTGGCCGATACAACTCAAAAAAGTTCATTGTACTTTCATAAGTGAGTATGGTTATCCACACAAAAAATCTATTGGTGACATCGAAGATGGTCAGGTTAGATGTGTGTCACGCTCCTGGCCGGAGAGTGATCGAAGAATAGACAAAGGTTAGGAAAAGAAGAATGGAGGAGAAGAATTAAAGAGAAAGTAGAGAAATGGGGAAGATATTATTGATTATGGACTAAGATGATGTTTACAATTAGTTCTGGGTATTTATATGTACTTTATATCTCAATTGTTTCCCATCCTATGGCTACAACTACTTTATACTTTCCCGCTTGCTAACATGGAATCTTAGATCTTGAAACCAACCAGCTTGTGCCACCTCATTAATTTGCCAACTGGGACAACATGCAGACTTGATATTCAAATATTGTCCTTCACTTCGAAGTCCACCAGCTATCCGACGGAATGATTGTGACAATGTAGAGTTTACCATACCAAAGAGTAGCTAAGACTATTGGCGCCCTCTGACCTTCTGTTACGTAGTCGAGTCATATTAGCAGTCATGGTCATATTTCATATACTTAGTATTTAGTATTTTCTATATTTTTTAGTAGTTCGAGTTTTATTAGAATTATGTGATCATATTGACTATATAATGCCCACGCCTTATGGTAATTAGTTCACACAAGAAAAATAATTACAAAGTATCTTCTAGTTATCTTGTTCTTTCTTTCTATCAATACGGCATGAGGACGAAAGGACAAGAAGCTTTCAAATCCCACCGCCCATTTGTATAATTTGTTAAATAGGTAGCTCATAAAGATAAGATAAACATAGTTTATTACTTATTTATAATTTTATGATAATTATCTATATTTTTGGATTAGTATTAGGTGTTAAATTTATATTTGAATTATATGTAGTAAGTTTGTTTTGGTTTTCTATAAATAGAACTTAATGTTTATTATTTTAATTAGTTGATTCATTAATGAAAAGTTAACTTTATTCCTTATTCTTGTCTTCATTGTTCATATCTAGTTAGATTGAGGATAGAGATTTTATTATATTTCATATATTTTCAAAATTAATTAATTAACAATATCCATCCATGAGCTTTCACTACATCAATTAGTATCAAGAGACTGGTTGACGCTCTTACGAGATGCCTCCAAAGCATGGCACTCAGTTTGGGTGTCTACTCTCATAATTCTTGAAGAGTGGGTGGATTTGATTGTGCAACATATGTCTTTACTATAGAAACAGAACCTTACGCAAACAGGCTGCTTCACAACTAGTCGTGTAGTAGACTGATCAACATGAACAGTTATATTTTCTAATCGACACAGAATCGTCAGACGATGAGATCACTATTGATAATCCATACTTTAAAATTTTGGTTTATAATAAGTGGATGCTAGTTTCTCTTCTAGTGATTGGACTAGTATTCATCTTCTGGAGCTCGACACTCTTTTGTACGCCGACTTTCATATTTAAACTATAATATAAATCGATGCATACGTTAATAAATTTGATAATACTATTCAAATACTACATTTGATAATAGATTTTTAACAACAAAACAACAATCATAAAATAGTATTTAAAATATTTTTAAATTTTTTAAGTATGTAAATATATGTATTTATTATAAAATATCGCTTTATGCAAAAATTGAGATTGAGATTTAATATTAAAATTTTCTAAATAATATATTAGTAAAGTTATCATTTTTTTTGTACTAGTCCCGAGTAAGAATTTTTTAAATCAATTTAGAGATATTATAAATTAGTTATAATTAATTATCACTTTAATCAGTTTATTGTAATCAGTTGTATGTTACAAAACGAAGGACGAGAGTGTCACGACCCTAACTCAGAATCGCTGACCGGCGCTAGATTACACTTACCTACCTCAAATTATCGTAACCTAGCAAGCCTCAAACTTACATTCAAATACAGTAGTGTCCATAATTCAAGCATAATTGATATGCATATAATACAAACCAACATAATTCTCATACGCATGTCCAGGATCATAACTATGTACAATGGAGCGACCTATATTACAAAGAAGATACCATCTGGAGAACTTCAAAATTTACCCAAGATGAAGACAATGGGTAAGACTCAGGTATTCGTGCAAAGGACACTCTCCAGATGTCGAAAGAACCCTTAAACTTCTTCTTCACCTGTGGATGGAGGGGGTAAGTACTTGGAAGTACTTAGTAGAGGATATTAAAACTAACCTATAATTAACTAACCAACCACATGCAAAGACTCAAATCATGCATAGACAAATATTTCCAATTTAACACGTAGCACATCACAAGTAATTCAATTTAACAATTGGCGAATTCATACTCATACACATATACACGTTCCGACCCGAAAGTGGCATCGCGAACGCCAAAACATGGATGGACTTCAGATAGGTCTAGAATGTGTCACTCCCTCTCACAACACTGGGATACCATATCTTATAGCGCTTTCATAATCAAACTCCGCCGGCCATATCATAATCGTATCAAATCCAATGTATCCCCAAAAACATGTGCACATGTGCCAACATCCCCAGTTGGTCACGGGTAGACCTCATCATCCGCCATCTCACAAATCGACACATATATATCATACACGAATTCATAATCTCAAATCATAACTTCATAATCCAAAGACTCATTTTTGCCAAAATCATGCATAAATCAAAAATCACCAAATCGCACACAAATCAAAGACTCGTATTCACACTCCATCAAATTACCACATAATCATCATATCAAAGTAACATCACAAGTTTATAACAATCAATGTTAGTCAAAACAGAGGTTAGGGATAATATCACCCTACCTTAGTCAAATTGCACAAATCCGTACGTGCTTCACCATCTACAATGCTGGTACTCCAAAGGATGATCAACTAACCAAAATAATAAACCTACCATCACAAACAACTTCCTAAGAATATTCTCAGAATGGCCATCAAACTCAATTTCCCAAATTCGACTCACCAAATTTCAATCTTTCAACTTGTTCAATTCGTAACTCAGCAGGTAAGTCTGAACTTCCACGAGCTGTACAAAACGTTTTCCTTAACCAAATCAAGCTTATAATACCTTTTCGGAAAGCTCAGGAAGTCTTTTATAATCTATCAAAATTTCAGATTTTAATTCAAATTCTAAGTCTACTTACCAGGTCGTTCTTTCAACTGTCGCTCAACTGACGACCCCCGTAAACATCCGGCTACTAAATATCCATTTCCCGATGACTCCTTGATCTAAATAACACAAAATTATACCACTAGAACGATATGGAAGTCCTTTATAAGCTATCAAAATTTCAAATCCTAATTCAAAGTCTAAGTATACTTACTATCCACGTTTTCCTCGATTCCTCCAGCTGCGTGCAATCTGACTAAAATCAGATTTCCCGTTGACTCCATGATCGAAAACCCATATAAAATATACCGTTAGAAAGGTATCTCGACGATCTACAACTTTGTTAACCAGCTCAAAACCTGAATCAAAGCAGAAGGAGGCTTACCGAGATGATCTTTCTTTCCCCACGTTTTTCTCTTCTTCTCCCCTTTTTCTTCTTCTCTCTCTCTTTTCCTCTCTGTCTCCGTTTCCTTTTCTTCTCCTGAGAACAATAATTGATTTAACTTCCTTTCTTATTCTTCCACGTCTCCCATAAGGTAACCCACTAACTTTCTCCTTTTTTTTTTTAGTCCCCAACTTTTCTAACCTTTTCAAAATTACTCCAAATCTCTTCATAATTTTTAATAAATCCCTACAATAAACTTAACTCCATAGTAGTTAAATAGGATAATATGTTTCCAAACTTTTCTAAATTATTTGGGTCATAACAGAGAGCAAGGTTGATGGAATTGACTTTAAGTTGTACCATAAAATAAAATAAAAATTAGATTCATTTGTACATTATTTTAGCTTAAAAAAATGGATTAAGTGCGAAATATGATTATTCTAAACTATACGAAATAAAAAATTGGACCGTAATGACATTTTTTTATTTATTGATATTCCGAGTATGTCAATATTGGCTACTGACGTCTATTTTTCATTCTGTATCGTTTGAAATAGTTTATTATATTTGTAATCAATCCAAACACTTTAAAAACAGGGATGGATTGGATTTGGAGAAGGGTTATTCTAAATGGTATATGAATGAAAAATTAGATTTCGATGACATATTTTGTTCTTCAATACTGATATTCTGAGTGTATCAATATTACCATGTATTAATTTTTTTAAATACAAAAAATTACATAAAAATTATACAAAATGACAAGTCATCGTTAACGTACAATATATGTTAATATTACAAATAAAATATGTCGATAAAATATTTTAATATAACCCCTTATTTTATAATTTTGAATTGTTTCACCTAATTTTTTTTACACAAGTCAATATAACACACAAAATATATCAATGTTAAAATATAAAATATGTCAATGTGGTCTATTTTTTATTTCGTAATATTTGAAATTGGACGCTCACTTTGGAACAATCCGAACTCTTTAAAAACATATATTAAATATTTAATGGAATAATTATTTACCTTTCAAGATTTGATCCATCTCAAAAAAAATTAAATAAAAGAGGCCAATGCCAAGAAAAGTAAATAATCCCTCTCCTCTCCTTTCCAATTCCACCCCATAAGACCCGTTCCCCTTTATCCCTCCCTTTTACCACACACACTCCTTTTCTCTTTCTCCCCCTCCCCTCTCCCCACCTCTGAAGAAACAAAAACAGAAAACAAAATCACATCTAACTATCTTCTTTTTTGGCTTTTTGGGTACCTAATTTTTTCGACGTCTCCTTTTCTTTTTTTCTCCTTTCTATTACAGTCTCCGTCCCCTTTAATTTTCTTTCGCTTTTCAGTTTTCTGGAAAACAAAATTTACCGGAGAGAATGTACTTTGTTTTGCCAGTCTCGTCGACTCTTAATTAATTAGTTTAAAAGTATTTATCTCAGGTACATAATTGACCCCCGACCAGAGATCTCAAAAGGGTTACTGTAACGGCCACGTAAAAAGGTACGAAACCCAATTCCCCGCCATCAAAATTAGTACGAGCATGATTTTGCTAAACTTTACTAATGTAATTTTCCTTTGGTTTTATTTATTCTATTGTCTTCTGGATCTGAATTATGACTTCTTAAATAACAATTTCCTCAAACCTCATTTTCTTCCAAACTTTTGTCGTTATTAGGCAACTCGTTACATTATAAAATACGTTCCTTGTAATAATAACAAGCACTTGAATTTCTGTAACTGACATTTGGTGGCTTCCAATTCCATGGACCAAAACGGTGTCGTGCCGACAGCCGATGCAACGACCGGTCGTCGTAGGAGGCAGACGCTCTGGGAACAGATGTCAGCGATCGACAACGGCTCAAGAAACAGCGCCGTTTTGGGAGACAAGCGCCAGCCGCAACTAGCCGTGACCCCGACCCCGGCTCAGGTCAACCGCACCTTGCTCGACATCATCCGCGACGAGGAGTCATCCGGCGGCTCGCTATTCGGACACAGCAACAAGAAGAGCTGGAAGGCTTTCCGCGAACGGATCAGGATCCGGCGCGCCGGCTCGGCTTGGACATCCTCCATCCACGTCCCCACCTCTGACATCCCTATTATCCGACACTCCGGTGGGACCCACCACAGGCATCATCATCATTCCCTGATGTCGAAGAAGAGCACGGTGAGGTTCACCACCGTTTCGACTCTTAACACGGGCGAGACGGCTCCCCTCGACGACGACGGCTCCCCGCCGGCGCCGGCTCCTGCAATGGCGTCATCTTCCGCCGCTCTCCGGCCGATGATGATGCGGCGGAGCTCGACTCGCTTCGCTGTCACCGGGGGATCGGAGTCGGACGATCACGCCGTCGAGGACGTGCTGCCGGCTAGGAGCTTCCGGCCGCAGATGTCGAGGCACAACTCGACGAGGTTCCCGGGAGCAGGGCAGGACCCCGACGGGATCAACGACAGCCCGCGGAAGCTGTTCGTGGCGCTGGCCGACGAAAGGGCGATGTCCGCGAGAGAGGCAGTTGCGGCGCAGGAGGCAGCCGAGGCGGCTGCCGCGCAGGCGGCCGCCGAGGACGAAGAGGAGAAGAATGGTGAGGACGATGACGACGAGGGCGACGGAGAGAGTCCCGGTGGCGAGGGAGGTCAGGTGAGGATGTCGTTGATGGACCTGTTGGAGGA
>SOPF01026907.1:0-66250 GCA_012979155.1 Hypericum perforatum
CCCTTGAATTGAAGTTTGTCCTCAAATTACTTGTATTTTGGAAGAGGTATATGTATTAAACCAATTGCTATTCTACTAACTAGTCCATTCCCAAGATGACATTAAACCCCGTCATCCCCAGAATTCAAAAAGATCCAAGAAATTGTCATATCAGAGTTGCAACATTGGGTCGCCACTATAGTCTTCCTTAATGGTATTCTCACTTCCATTTCCTCTATGATCTAGCTCCTTTTGTAGTTTATGTCTCTTCATAAAGTGCTCGGCCATAAATAAATATGTAGTCCTAAAGTCAAATAAGGTATTCGCAAGAAAACTAGCTTACTAAAAACTTGCTTGCTAGTGATAGAATCCTAGAATTAACATATCATTTGTAGAAAATGAACAATAGCTAGTAAATAGATATTATCAGTCATCATGTCCTCTCTCTCACCAGCATCTTCCCGACTGAGGGCATAAACCCAAGCTATGTGTTTTATGGTCAGATTTGCTAACACCAAGGTAGGAGTATGGTTAGGATTACCTGATCATCCCTAATGTTAAGGCAGGTTTCCACCTGATATCCTAACTTTCTGCACTTGAAGCATGCTTTGATTATCCACTTGTATTATTTGTGTAGGTATCTTAGAAGCATGTATCTCATGCACCACATATCAATATTCCTGAAAGTACTCCCTCTGGTCCCTAAGGTTAGGGTATAGGTTGCTTTACAAACTCTGTAGGCTACCTTAAACTCACTTCCCTTTTTCCCATCTCTCTGTCCTTCTTCCATTTTAGATTATGTTCAACCATCAGTGCTCTCTCAAGAACATCCTTGTAAGTGGTCAATAACAGGGGCACAACATGGTCTATAATTTCTTTTACAAGTCAATCTTCAATCTTCAAACTTAAGTCAATCTTAACCATCAGTGCTCTCTCAAGGATGAAATGCTCTCTAAAATCCTTTAAGAAGGCTTCCCACTAGTACACTTGAGTTTTGGCAGCCTGATTGACGTCAGTCAATAAATTTGCATGTATTCACTTCCGCATTTCCAACCAACTTAAAGCATCGCCATGTCAGTACATAAGTAGCAAACTTCACCTTCTCCATACAGGGGGTTTGGACAATCTGAAATGCCTTTCCTATCTCCATCACTCACTCCTCCTCCTGCACAAATTCTTATATACCATGAAAAAATTGACAGTTAGACCCTTTGGAACTCATGGTACCTAGTACCTACTAATTAAGGTTGTTGAAGTATTATTAACTAGGGTATTACCATTCTGTGTGCTTGCTATTGTTGTATTAATAAGCTCAAAATTTAGTCCTTTTGCATGTAGAGGTTGTGGTTATAGTGGTGGTGGTACAACATTAGGAGTGTCAATAACAACTGGTTGCTCATATGTAGTAGAATGACTATTTGATTCAATTGGTGCTTTGAAGGTTGTAACTTGTTGTGGCACTCGTATTACCCTAACAACACAAGGAGATAACACTAATAAGCTAGCTTACCTTGAACTCTGTCCTTTGAATCTGGATGTGTTACTTCTAGTCTATGGTACCATGACTTCTAGTATGATAATTAACACTAGTTTGTTTAGTTACCGACATCTTTCTCGAAACATAATCGCATTTATGAATAACAGATGATATAACATTAACACATGGTCTTCAACAAAAAAATTCACCTTGGTTTATATGCCACAGCCCTAATAAATAAACACATACACTATAATAGTTTACACTCGTAACATAACCACACCAAATTCATTTATTGCGATCACTTTATACTTAACCACGACCCAAGCACCCTACAATGTCAAATCTCCCAATGATATAACATGTTTGGATACATGAAAACTTCAAGCAAAATTTAAAAATTTTCTTTGAAATCACAAAAAAATTGATAGAATCCCATAAATAGTCGTAACATTCAAACGGCTGCAAATTTAACCGCAAAAGTCAATCGTTCTGGGCATAGCAAGTATATGTGTAGATCTTGAATTTCTTTTTCCAAAAAGTATTATAATAGAAAATCTGACAAACGAGTCAAAAGTTATGACCATTCAAAATTTTGACACCAAAATCTCAAGAAAAAGACAAAAAAACCATGGTTTTAAAAATGATTTGCAAACCCCCCCATTACAACTTCTAGTTTCCACGTAGTCAATGTTTTTGAACTTTTTTTGGTAGGCAGGTGGGGATAAAAATTTAGTTTCGTACTCTGAATTTTAAGTGTTCTTAAATTTAATCCCCAATCACCTAAAACTTAAAGTTACTCTCGGATGAATGCATGACTCAAAAAAAATTAAATGCTCTAATACCATTTATTTGTCATGACCCAAAAATAGATATGACAAATGGTCAAGGTGAAAATGTCTCATTTTGCATCATAATTTGTTAATTAATAAATATCATACATAAATAAAGCGCCAACTCTAAATCTGGATATATAAAAAACTTTGGTTCCTTATTTAATGAAAACGAAGCATAAAATAACAAATGCAGCTATCCTCTACGACTTCTACTATCAATCTGTTTGCCCCAAATCTAAAATCACATATGAAGACACTTATGGTGAGTCATAAACTCCGTAAATGGATCACAAACAAGAACATAAGACTCACACAATGATCTCTAGAATACAAAAACACAATTAATCATATTATGTTTACTTATAGAGCTTCAGAGTTCATACACTCATAATGGAATTCTCGTGATCTACTTGTAAATATGATATGCACTAATCTTTCTTCAGTTCTAGGTTCGGCACAAGCATGTTCACTAATGCCTCTGTAAAAAGGTTCTACTTCAAATCTACTTAACAAAACAATCGGTCATTCATGCAAAGGGTTAGTCTGGCGTATGCCAACTATGTATGGCATGTGCCAATGTTCAGCTATACCAACCCAAAGCTCAGGCGTACGCCACCTTTTCTTGGTGTGAGCCAAAAAGCTCTTGGATGAATAACCTGGCGTGCGCCAGCAAGGTATGGCATGCACCAATTCAGTAGCAGAATTGTAGCAGATTGCAACAATGAGTAAGTAAGGGTTTGTCGATTCACAGAGATTGAGTTATGAAGCCTACTATAAGGTTTACTTACTTAAAGTCTACTAACAAATATAAAGATAACAAGACTAACACTTAGATAGATATAGTTATAAAACAGAAGATTAACAACTTAACAACTAAAAGTGAGCAAGGTACCTAAACCAGCAACATAACCATAAGATATAGAGGATTTATAGTGTATGTGATGTGGTCCAAGTGAATCAAAGGCAACCTCAACCACACTTTCGTGCATGATGAGTCTAAATTGCTACTTAACTAAGCTTAGAAGGCTAGATATGTTCTTTCGACCCCACCAACCAACTAAACTAAGATAAGCACCAACTGTAAGCTCCACTCCAAGGACAATCAGTAGGTCACCAAGAAGATTTCTCTCCTAGCAAGAGTACTAATCATCGAACCAACCTATCCATCAATTCTTTTTCCTTTCGGTCTCAAGTTTTGACTAGCTACAAAGGCTTGGTGATCAAGCAAGTCTAAGCAATAGTATCAAGCACATTGATAAGAACACATACATAAACATACACACCTCACAACCATGGCTACATTAAAGGTAACAAGGCACCAAACTCAGTTAACTACTCACACATACTATTAATTAACATCATAAGTATGAACATAGACAAAGAGTAAAAAGGAATGGAGACTTATCAACACTCCAAGCTCCCCCTCTTCAAGTCCATGTTCTTCAACCAGAGACCATGCTTAGAGAAAATATATTATCTAATATATGGAACGTGTCTTACAAAACAAAGGCAAAATGCCTTACTAACTAACTAATGGAATAGTTATCAAAATATCTAATCTAACTTATCTAACTAAAATATTTAACCTAAAATATCTAAAATGTCTGCCAACATGTTCCCCTTCCTTCATAAAAGCTCTAAGCTGCCTTAGTCAAGTCTTGCCATTTGTTTGTCCAACACTCAGCTTTATTTTACTTTTGTCTGTCTGGTCTGGCGTACGCCAGATGCACCTGGCATGCGCCAGCCTTTGCAATTTCCATCTCTGAGTGCATCTAGTCGTCGAATGAATGGTCGTCTGAGTAACGGCTAGCTGGCATACGCTATAAAGGGTTAGCGTGCGCCACATGACCGTGCATTGCATTCCTTGGCTTTGCATCTTCCTTCTCATCCATACCTTCATATGTCCGCTCGATCGTACACCACTTCACCTCGAATAAGCTCCTAAAAACAAGAAAACTTAATGAAAAATGATAAACTCAAATACAACTAAATCAACCTAAAACACTAAGAACGATCTACTAAAATGACATGAATAATGAGTATTTTTTACACTCATCACACCTTCACACTTGAATCTTTGCTTGTCCCCAAGCAAAACTCAAAATATGGACAACCTTAATGAAAATCAAATAAGAACAAACAAACGCAAAATAAGGTAAAGACATGGTTTGATGAATCAACACTTAACTTCCCTCAAAAATATCAGCTCGCATCAAAATGAAATCATAATCTAAGTTAGTTCATCAATTCATAACATAAAGCACAACGAACTGGTAGACATCTCAACACTCAATTATTTAAACAAGTGCTAACTCTATGTAAAAGACACTAGAAGGTTGACCTTATGAGGATAGATAAGTGTTTCACTCATATGATCAATGTAGTCAACTTCTTATCACTTGCATACATGTCAATATATCTCAAAGCATCCTACGTCATACTCAGCGTTATCTAAAAGTCATAATAGTTGCTAATGATCAGGGGGTCTTTTCATCAAGTTGTAATAGGGCTTAAGGTAAAGTAGGTATAATATGTGGATAGTGGCTATACCACCCAATCCGAGGACATGTCACAAATGTAACTAATCACTCATCTAATCTAAACATCCTCATATATATAACATAAATAAACACACTCCCCAAGTATCCCAATTTCCTAAGACCGAGAAGCACAAGTCTTACCTAGAAAACATGCCTTATTCAAATTCACATTCTTTTTCATTTCTTTTTCTCTCTTTTTTTCACATATGTAACATTCACAAACTTTACATACTTACATATTTAGCATGTTCTAGGCAAAGACGGATTCTAACACGGTCATAACTATAACATTCCAATGAACATAACCCAAAATAAACCAAAGCTACCAACTAAACCCAATACACATGCAAACCTATAAGTCCTCGAATTGGATGATCAAAGATAGAGAAAATGGATAATACGATTTATAGTCGGCTTCCTAATCTAAGATTAAGAAAAGGCTAGGCTCAATGGGTTTAAACAACAGATATATAAGGGATTTTGTCTCTAAAGCTCTAGGCTCAATGTCAAAGAATGCCCCCGTTCTTTCACTAACTTCCACGCAACCTAGACTATGATAAGTACTAGTAGGATACCTCGATCAACTGATTTTAGTATGCACCTTACGAAAAATATAGAGACAGATATCTCTTCCTTTGGCTCAAATACTCACCAGATTGACTCATCAACCCTCTAGTCTAGTCTATATAGTGAAACCACTAATCTAATCAACAGAGTGCAAGATTTCTACCAACTCCTAGGCTTTGTGCTCGAATTAAATTCCTAACTAAGAAAATGATAAAATTCTAACACAAGTTGAAAATTTTTGAGTGGGATCAAATTTTTGAAAAATTCATGCCAAGTCTAAACCTAAACAAAACAACCTAACATGTTAACATACAAAACAACCTAACATGCACACGCTGAGTGGATACACAACCCCACACTTGAGTGACACATTGTCCTTAAGGTGTCTAAGATACTAATAAACACCTAATCAAACAAATAAAAAAAAGTTGAGAACTAATCTCAAAACACATACACACATAAACATACAAAATATTGACTCACTAATGACTCGTTATATAGACTACCTTCTTGTGACCTTTTTGGCTTTAAGCCTAATAAGATCACCTTACAGTAGTATAACACAATCATTAAATGAGTTACAAACACACAAACTCAAAAACAGAGTCAAAATACATAAAAGTAAATAAACAAGATTTAAACAAAACAATCAAATAAAATAAACAACAAAAATAAACAAAATAAAAGTTTAAGGAAAAAGGAGCTCCTTGGTCAATCTTCTACTGGAGGAGGTGATGGTGGGAATACGAAGCAACTATCAAAGTTTTCCACCCAGGTGCGCATCCACTTAGCGTGCGCTCGCTACTGCTCGTAATGATCTTGCTAGAATGTCGTGTGAGCTCTATGTTTGGCGTAGAATGCCCTCTGCTCCTCTCTTTGAGCTCTAAGCTCGACCTCCAAGCAAGCATTGTAGTCATATTAGTGGTCCCATCCGGTCGCATTACTAACTGCGTAGTTCTGCAGTTGCACACCGTATCCATGAAGCTGCTCTCTGTGACCATGTAGCTATATCTACATCGCAGCTAACTAGTTACGTAAATATTGCATATGTGACTGAGAGTCAGGTGCCTAATGACTCGGCCTTACATCATCATGCTGGGCTGGTACTGATGGCTGGGGCCTGCTTGCTCTATATCCACTTTTCTCTGAACTGGCATCCGTCTTGGTGCCCCAAAGCATAACTAGACTGCCTGTCTCTCCTCCCAAGGCTTGTACTCAACAACCTCCACTCCATCGATCATTGTCTTCTTGATCAGCTTGCTCATGTGGAGCTTCTCGATGTTGATCAGTACTGGCTCCAAAATGAATCCACAAAAATTTGCAAACTACTCAGAAAAATGGTGACGTGTAATACGAGAAATAATATAATCTAAGTACAGATACCTAGGTTCCCTATCGCTAATGGATCTAGCAAAGTAGTCGATGATCATAGAAAAGGTGTTAAAATGGATATCATGGTGCATGTAGTCAATGGCATAAAGCTGAGATCGAAAGACTTTAGACTCTTTCCATTAACCACTAATGGTCAGAGTCATAAAGCGATGGAGGATGCCTAAATATGGTTCTCTAATCAGCGCATTAGGCACCCTCCCTAACTCATACCTCTCAAACCCCATAATCTCTTGCCAAGCCTTGTGAGCCTGACTCGTAGGTAAGAAGTCTAGATTCCCTGGTCCAGCCTTAAGGCTAAACAGGTCGTTAAACTTACTTTCATCCATGCTAAAGTCAGTGTCAAATACATATGTAGTAAATGATCGTCTGTTAGCTGAAACCTGCAACGTACAATAGAACTCCAAAACAAGCTCTTGCCTAGCCAATATCTCCCTATTCTCAAAGTACCTCCACCCTAATTTCCTAAAAGCTGACCTCAACTGTCTATTTACCCCTAATCTTTGCATGTCATTCCAATCAATTGTAAAATGACTAAGGGCACTGAGTCATGAAAATTTTTGATACCTCTCTCCCTCCCAATCGTGGAAGATTGTGAATGGAGCGTTGTAGTAGTTGTGGATGTCTGGGGGTAGAGAATCTGGTAAAAAAGGCGAAGGGTTTCACGTGCACTTTCTCTGGTTACCGTGACAAATCCGGCTAGATTCTGCATCATCCGCCATCAAGAAAGGTGTTTCGGGTGTTAAGTAATGTGGGTAATTGGTTAGAAATGATTGGGCTCAATTGGATTTGAAGTTTTTGGTAGCGGGAGATTGTTAGTTTTGAAATTTTATAATGAATGACGACTACCAGAGAGCTTTATAGTCGATTTTGCCTAAACCTGGCATACGCCAAGTGCACTAGCATGCACCAGTTTTCTCCTTTCTGTATAACTTGGCATACGCCATCACTATTGGCATGCACCAGTTCTCTCTGACAAACATGACATGGCATGCGCCATATCCCTTGGCATTTGCCAGATATGTACAAACCTCAAAAATGACATAATACATATATACACACTAAACTAAAAGATCACACAAAAGAAACAAACTTGCTAATCTAATTTTTTTGGCTTTTATTTACGCTGCATTCCTAGAAAGCTTGAAAACCAGACACCCCATCTACATGGGTCACAAGTGAGACTTTGACTTTCGCAATTCACACAACTCGCGAATGGCATACCATGATGAACTACCTTTCCTTGAGGCCTTTTTGGCCTTAAGCCTAATAGGGTCCTCTCATAGTAATACAGAACGCTCCATCTGCGAGTTAGTGTTATTCTTGCTACAGTGTTTGTCGTGTTCTAACTTCTCACACCTGGGACAAAATTTGAATCTCTTCATCCTCCTCTTGAAGGCACTCTTTGATGTTCCTCTTGAGTGTCTCAAGAAATTGTCATTTTGTTTCTCAATTCTCAAGGTCTCTTGTGGTCAACGGAGAATGATGAGACAGAGGTCTATCGGAATCTTCCTAGAAACTAACATACTAAATAGACGAATATACTTAGCACAAAATATCTTGTTCTTTATTCTCTGTAGATAAAAGAGCCTTACTTTATTCCAAATGTTTAAGCACTGGATGGCACATAAACCGATTGCACCTCCGTATCTCGATTAATGTTGCCCCCTCCAATGTAAACTTTGCAAGTTATAGAGAAGAACATGCTGCCCCTCCTTGAAATCGTTCTTGATAATATGGGCATCATATCTCCTCTTGGTCCTTTCCTTATAGAGTCTCGAGCTCTCGAATGCCAAGTCACGCATTTCATCTAACTCTTCAAGTTAGAGAATTCTGCGCTCTCCGGCCTTTTTGTAATCATAATTAAGGGTCTTGATTGCCAAAAATGCACGATGCTCAAACTCCACATGAAGATGGCATGCTTTGCATAAACAAGCCTATAAGGCGACATTCTAATTGGTGTTCTAAATGCTGTTTGATAAGCTCATAATGCATCATCTAGCTTGTTCGACCAATCCTTCCTTGTTGTTCTGACCGTCTTTTCCAAGATTTTCTTGAGCTCTCGATTTGATAGCTCAACTTGTCCGCTAGTTTGGGGATGATAAGGTGTTGCCACCTTGTGCATTACCCCATATCTCATTAGCAGGACTTCAAATTGCTTATTGCAGAAATGTGACCCACCATCGCTGATTATCGTTCGCAGCACACCAAATCTCGAGAAGAATTTCTTAAGAAATTGGATAACTACTCTAGCATCATTTGTTGGTGACACCAAAGCTTCTATCCACTTTGAAATGTAGTCTACTCCTACCAAGATATACTTGTTGCCATGTGATGTTGGGAAAGGACCCATGAAGTCAAATCCCCAAACATCAAAGAGTTCAATTTCTAAAATTCCAGATAACGGCATCTCATTCCTCTTTGAGATATTTCCCATTCTTTAGTAGCAGTCACACTGCTCAACATAACTATGTGCATCCTTGAAGATGAAAGGCCAATAGAATCTACATTCAAAGACTCAAGATGCGGTTCTTGAAGCTCCATAATGACCTAAGTAAAGTGCGTTATGGCATTGCTCTAAAATATTTGCTACTTCCAAACTAGCAATGCAACACCTAAAAACTCCATCATTGCACCTCTTGAAGAGGTAAGGATCATCCTATACATATATCCAAATATCCCGTAGAAATTTCTTCCATTGGGGATAACTCAGATCTGCAAGAATAATTCCTCCAACTAAAAAGTTGGCATAGTCCGCATACCAAGAAGCTTCTACTCTCCTCAGAGTCATAAGAGTTTCATCCAAAAACTCTTCTTGAATATTCTCTTCAATCTCCATACCATCGCTTTTCTCTAGTCTAGAGAGATGATCTGCAAAAATATTTTTTGCTCCAGTCCAGTGATGAAATCACTGAAGCTGTGATAAGAGCTTTCTTGAGAGCATCAAATTCCTTAAGGTAGTGGTCATCAAAGTTGAACGATACATCTTTAACTAGCAAATTTGTTAGAGGCTTAGCAATTAGAGAGAAGTTCTTAATGAATCTTCTATAAAATCCGGCATGACCCAGAAATGCTCTAACTCCTTTAACTGTGGATGATGCATCCATTTTCTCTATCGCCTCTGTCTTAGCTCTATCTACTTCCATACCAGCTCTAAAAATCTTATGCCCAAGGACTATCCATTCGTCTACCATAAAATGGCACTTTTCCCAATTGAGCACAAGATTCTTTTCCTCACATCTTTTCAATACTTTGTCTAGGTTGTCAAGATAGTGATCAAATAAGTCTCCAAAAATAGAAAAGTCATCCATGAAGATTTCCATAATCTTCTCGTTCATCTCCTAGAAGATAGACTCCATGCAACGTTGGAATGTTGCTGGGGTACAACTTAAACCAAAAGGCATTCTGTGATATACAAAAATACCAAAGGGACATGTGAAAGATGTCTTCTCTTGATCTCTGGGTATATTGCAATTTGGTTGTACCCAGAGTACCCATCCAAAAAGCAATAATAAGAATACCCCGCAATCCTTTCCAATATTTGATCAATGAAAGGGAGTGGAAAATGATCTTTTTATGTGGCATCATTTAATTTACGATAATCGACACACACTCTCTATCCCGTCACAGTTCTTGTCAAAATGAGCTCCCCTTCCTCGTTTATCACAACTGTCATTCCACCTTTCTTGGGAACATAATGTATTGGGCTAACCCATTCACTATCCAAGATCGGAGAAATAATTTCGGCTTCGAGGAGTTTTATCACTTCCTTCTTAACAACCTCCTTCATATTAGGATAAGTCTCCTTTGTCGGTCTACTCTTTGCCTTGCTCCATCCTCTATGTGAATGTGGTGCATCACAATTTCCGGGCTTATGCCCTTGATATCAGATATTTGCCAAGCAATAGCCTTAATTCATTTGTTCACAACTGTGAGCACTTTCTCTTCTTCTTCCTTAGTGAGCTTGTTCAATATAATAATCGGTAATCTCCCTCCATCTATTAAGAATGCATATCTTAGATGCAAGGGTAGCTCTTTTAGTTCTAAGGAAGGAGCTTTCACAATCGAGGGTAGAGTCCAATATTTCAAATGAATTTCAAGCTCCTCGAGTAAACCCTTCTATCAATTTCCTCCTTTACTTCTTCCACAATATCCTCATCTTATTCTTTTTCTAGTTCTTTATCCTCAATACTAGAGATCTTTTCCTTGCAGAACTCGAGGATATACTCATCCACCACATCAATTTTCATGAACATTCCTTCATCAAGTGGATGGCGCATAACACTTGTCATGTTGAACTCAACCTTCTCATCTCCAATTCGTAGCACTAATTTACCATTATGCACACCGAATGGTTTCTCAATAGTCTGGTCTGCTAACTGGAGAAGCATTGAAGTTGGTTTAACTTCACACAAACCTAGTTTTTGAAATGTGGATAAAGGCATCAAGTTGATACTTGCACCTAAATCACACAAGTATTTTGGAAACTTGGTTTCACCAATGAAATAGGGAATTGTAAAACTCCATGGATCTTTTAGCTTCATCGGAAGATTCTTTGAGATTAGAGAGCTACAATTTGTCGTAAGGGTAATTTTCTCTCCATCTTCCCACTTTCTCTTCTTAGTGACGAGTTCCTTTAGAAACTTGGCATAGTGTGGAACTTGATCTAGCATCTCTAGGAAAGAGACACTAATTTGAATTTTTTCATTTTCTCCATGAATCATAGAAATTTTTCATCCATCCCAGACTTTCTCTTTACCCTCTGAGGATAAGGAAGAAGGGGGACCATTGGTGGTAGTGGTATGTAAACTTCTTCCTCCTTCACAACTTCTTCTTGCGGGACCATATCTTTCAGCACTTCTTCCTCCTTATTTTTTTCTGGACTCACCACATCACTATCCTTAGCCTTCTCTTTGACTTTTTGAGAAGGTAATTCCTTGCTGATTCTTAAGGAAATTGCATTAACTTGGCCTCAAGGATTTGTCTCAGTAGAACTTGGGAGAGAGCCAGATGCTCTTTGTGCATTTATCTTTGCAATTTCCCCAAGTTGTACTTCCATGTTACGCATGGCAGTTGCTTGCCCTTTTAGAAATTGTTCCAAATTGTTCTGCCTTGCTTCCTGGGCTGCTAATGCCTTCAAGATTTGACTTTGGTTGTTGGATGATTCTCCTGTTTGTTGGATGAACTTTTCAACCTTGTCAAATCTCTCCTCAAGTGCTACCATTCTTTCTCTTAAGAACCCACGTGGTTGAAAACTAGGTGGTGGTCCTTGTTGCGAGACACGTAAAGGCAATCCTTTATCAGGAACGATCACCATACTGCCATCATTGTTTCTATCTTTCTATGAGAAGTTAGGGTGGTTTCTCCAACCAGGATTGTAAGTTGAGGAATATGGGTTATTTACCATTCGATTTCCTCCTTGTCCTTAACCACTCACAAAATTGACCTACTCTGTAGGTTGGCTCATCATCGCACATTGACAAATCGCCCAATTACTTTACCATCAAGTCTAATTGCACTTGAAAAGACGAGGAAGAATCAAGTTCAATCATTCCTCTTATCTCGCTTCGCTCAGTTACCTCCCTTAATTCTTTAATGGGTTATTTTTTTCTCTTATTTGTGATTATCCTATTTGTTGCTGCAATCTCCTCTAGAATATAGTGGGCTTCACCCCTTTCCTTTCTCAGGAAATTTCCATTGGAAGCGGAGTCAACAGTTCTCATTGTTGTTGGTGATAGGCTAAAGTAAAAAGTCTTAAGTAGAGACTCCTCAGATAAATCATGGTGCGGGCATTTACTTTGCAATTCCTTAAATCTCTCCCAAGTTTCACTCAAAGACTCTCCTTCATATTGTTCAAAATTGGTGATCTCCTTAATGACTTTATTAGTCTTTGAGTAGGGGAAATATTTGTCAAGGAAAGCATTTGCTAACTCCCATGTGGTTATTGGAGTACCATTAAGTTGCTTATACCACAGCTAGCCTTATCCCTTTTTGATAGAAACATTCTAATCTTAACAACATCATCAGACGCTCCAGGATACTTAAAGTTATTTGCTAATTCCATGAAGCCAGAGCCATACAATCATGAATCCTACGACCCGGTACAAATCCAAACTGATGAAAGGAAAGCAAAGAGTCAAGGATCGTACCGAGGCAGGATGCCAAAATCTTCGTCACCAGCTTGTAGACGAAGTTGCCCAGAACAATGGGCCTGTAATTCTCCACCTGCTAGGCTCCCAGGACCTTCGGGATCAATACCACAAAATTGGCATTGAGCCCGATCGGTAGACATCTAGTGGTGAAAAACTCCTATACTGTACGGACCACATCCGGGTCCACAATCTCCCATATTGCCTGAAAACACTGACCCCCAAAACAATCTGGGCCTGGGGCACTAGAAGCACTCATGCCAAAGACAGTATGACGTACCTCCTCGGATGATGGGACCTAAACTAGCTCCGTGTTCTGGTCCTCCCGAATACAGCTCTGTAATAGGGGCTCTGGTGGGCCAATCTCTGTCAAATCCATCGATGGGCTCGAATCCTCGAACATATGCCTGTAATAAGAAATGATATGCTCACGTATCTGGGTAGGGTCCTTCGACAGCTGGCCATCAATCAACATCGACGAGATACCCAGCCTGCTCCTACAAATTTAGACACTGTGGTGGAAGAACATGGTGTTCCTGTCCCCATCCCAGAGCTAGGAAATCCGTGCATGCTATCTTAGGAAAGTACTCTGCCGCTCTAGAGCAACATTGTACTCCCTAAGTGCATCCATCTCCTCCGTGACTAGCTCTTCCTGCGGTCCCTCAAGCTCAATCCATCTCTGCACCTCCTCAATCCTGGTCTCTGCTGCAATCAGGTTCTGCTTGACATCCCCAAAGACCTCCTTGTTCAAGGAAATCAATGCCCGCTTCAGTCGGCGCAGTTTCCCTGACAAGGATAGAATTGTAGAAGTAGCTATTGTATGTGCTAGCCAGGTCCGTCGTACAAGTGCCAAGAAGTCTGTGTGAGAAGTCCATATCGCCTGGAAATGGAAAGGTATGGGGCCCCGGGGGACTCCACTCTCCCTGCACTCCAGAACAATAAGCCTGTGATCTGAGGCATTATGGAGGGCTCGACACTGCACCATATGCCAGAGATCCATGAACTCCAGGGAGGCAACACTCAGTCAAACCTAGACTCCATATATCCTACCATCCTCCTATTGGAGAACATGTACTGTACCCCCATCAGCGGGATATCCATCAATCCTGCATAGCTGATATAAGCCTGAAAGTCAATGTAAGACTGAGCAATAGGCACAGAGCGGCTCATCCTCTCGTGAGCCCTAGGACAGCGTTGAAGTCCCCAATCAACATCAACAGTCCCGACGGCAGGGTCATCAAATCATCCCATAGAGCTCTACGTCTGTAGTATCGGATATGCGCATAGACAAAACCCAACAAAATAGAATGCTGCAGCCATGAAGTCTGATATACCACAACCTGTGAAGTGCAGAGAACAATCTCGAGCTGAATAACCTCTGGCTGACTAGTGAAGACCCAAAGATTAGGGGTCCTCGCCCCTCTATCAATAACTCCAACCAGTCTGTATCCAGGCAAAGACCAGAACTGATCATGAATAGGGTCATATGGTACCATAGGCTCTGCAATAGCCACCCAAGCTGGTCTGTGGCGCAAACAGTGCTCACGGAACTGGGTATGGGCTTGCGCAGACCCAATACCCCGAATATTCCAATATAGAATAATCATGAGCCCCGCGGGGGCTGAGAGAACTGTGGCGCACCCTTCAGGCACATAAAATGAGCTCTCGTGAATGGTGGCAGGTGCTCCTCCTCTGGGCTCTCCTCAACAGAATCAACCTATCTCTGCTCTCCTACCATCTGTCCCATCTGGTATCGAGGATCTGAGGAGTCATCAATCTCAATAACCTGAGCATTGAGCGTATAGAAGACAGGGGTGGGTCCGTCTCTATGCTCAACCTGCTCTGCCCCAGTCTACACTGTGTCCTAAACTAACTGACCCGAAGCTGAAATCTCCCCTAGAACCTGATCGCTATCAACCATATCTGTCTACCCAAGTCCTCGAGTGCCTGCCGAACTCTGTATCTCAGTCTGTGCTCCCCTACTCGGGGTCCCTATCTCTATCTCATCCAATCTGTCCGAGTCAACCGAGTCCTGCTGAGGTGGGTCCCGTACCATAGTGTCCCTTTGGACATTACTCGGGCCCTTTGTAGTGCCGCTCAAATCATCATCAATTGCGTCAACAATTGCAGTGTCATCTTGAGTCTCCTCCTCTTCTAGTGCTGCAAAGGCATTCCCCATTGTCAGCGGGCCAGATGAACTTGCCATCGCTAGGGGGAAAAAGGCCGTATGATTCAGACTATCCAAGATCTTACGGCCTGTGGGCTGCCACTATCGCCTCCTGCGAGCCTGTCTCTCCTGTGCCTGGGGCTCTGCCACTGTCGAACCCTCCACTTTCTGCTTCCTCTTCGCTGCAGCAAGGCGCTGGCAAGCACTACGGATGTGACCTTGCGCCTTACAGAAGGAGCAGATAGTGGGGGGATCTGGATACTGGATCTCAATCTCAACCTCCCCATACTCGAGGACCAAGCTGACAGAAGTGGGACGCTCTGCTGTCGGCTCCAGCTCTACCAAAACCTATACCTGAACCCCATTCACCCTATCAAGGGTCGCCATATCCAATCTGACCGGTCTACCTACCGTCTTAGCCAACCCAAAGATAATCTTTAGTGTGACATGCTCGCTGCTCAGTCTTACGAGCCGGATCCAGACTCTACTCAAAGACTGCTCATGTCTGGTGGGTTTGAAGAAAGGAACCCACTACTGGAGGAAAATCCTGCCAATTTGTAGCTTCCAGCTACTCGATGCCCAGATCCGCTCCTTGTCAGCCAGGAGCGTGAAGCGGAAGCAGTAGTACCCCATCCCGATTGAGATCATGTGCCAAGCAGAGGTACCCCAAAGTCTCGTCAGCTCACCTCGCAAAGCAGCAGATATCACAGGCTTAGTACCCTTAGGTAACACTAAGCTTCCAATAAATGCTCTGGACCCAAACTCGCGACAAGAATGAGAAAGGGCAGGACCAATGACCAGAGCGAGCTTCCCAGCATGCAAAATAGGGTCTGGGGCAGTACCTGAAAAAGTCTAACCCCCAGGCTGGGATCGTGCTAGGGCAGTATAGGAAGGGCGCCCAGCTACTGGGGGGGACAGAGTGGATGTCATGGCTGACTGTAAAGTCGGCCCTGCCCGCGGTGGCTCTTGAGCCATACTATCTCTCTGTGCCTATGGCTGAGGACGAGCTCGAGCAACAGCATCCATAATCACCTACAAGGTGTCCTGTGGAAGGTCAAGCTATGCACACTGGTGTAATAGAGACTTATCCGAAAGAGTGGATGTCCCAGAATAAACGGGAAGGACAAAAACTCCCCTGGTCCCGGGGTCAATCACTACTTCCCGGGTGGGAAGCGGATCGAACCCCTGCATTGGTGGACTATGGACTCCCCTCGCAGCTGGGGCCTCAATCGGGTCAGCAACTGTCCAGTCCCACGACCATCGTCCAGCTTGTGAGTCTGTCTGTGCAGTAATAATATCAGAAGGAGCACACTCTGAAATAGGCATAACTGGGCTAACTGGAATATTAGGCAAAAGGACAGATACTTCCCTGATACCGGGGACATTGTTTGGACCCAGGGCAGGCCAAGAACTAGTCCCCTGCTCGAGTAGACTACGGACTCCCCCTGCAGGTGGGGTCTCTCTCAGCGACTCAAGCTCAGCAACTTTGGACGAGCTAGTACTGGTGTGGATATCCTGTGTCACTGTATGGTTAGTACGTGCATATGGCAAAATAACAGCGGCATCTCACATAGAAGTCGCATGAGAGTAGACTGGGACTCCCCTGAAATCGGGGATAAGGTCTAGACTGAGATCATTCCGTGAGCTGGTCCCCTGCACTGGCGTACCGCGGAGTCCTCCTGCGGCTGAGGTGGCTGCCTGATCCAAGCCAATGATCTGAGTTCCTACCGAAAATTCGGCATGACCCACTTGTTCAGCATCCAAACCAGGCCTAGGCTCAGTGCCCGCCGCAGACAGATTAGTCCTAGAGCCGAGATCACGACTCAAAAGCACCGGACAAGTCTGTGATCCTAAAGCAGACAAACCATGGATATCCCCCGTAGCTGGGACCTCGAATAAGGAATGACTGTGCTCTACGATCTGTCCTGAGTACACCTGCAATAGATGAACAAATGCGAGCCAAAGTGTCCTCGGATCAATGCTGGAACTCGAACTCGACACCTACTTGCCCCGTGCTGTGATGTCGCGTACATGGGAGTGCATGGCCGAAGAAGGACGAGGGCCATATAGTTCAGCTTATACCGGGGCAAAGGAAGTCAGGTTTAGGCGGCCGGGCTGAGGTTGCACGGCCCTAACTAGAGGCTGAAATCCTTCCTCGGGGAGGAGCACCATGGTGGTGCACGGTGGAGCGACGGTAGAAGGCATAGCCGAGCTCGGGCCGAGCAAGGAGGAGATCACCGAGGCCATGGTAATGGCTGGCGGTCCGAGGGGCAACCAGGCCCAACTACCAGAGACCACGGCAGTTAGAGGCGGAGCTGGGGGGCTGCCGACGGCGACCACAGTGGGAGAGGGGGAGTGGCTTCTCCGTTAGTCCCAAAACCCCACGGGTAGGGCATGACCATGGCTGTGGGTAGAGGGGCATCATCAAGGGCAGAGAGGGACTGCCGGCGAGGGGTGGCACCTGGAGAAGAACGGTGGGTGGCCATGAGCCAAAACCGTACATCACCGCAGTGGGAGGAGGGACGGACCCAGAGCAAGGAACATTCGGGTGGTACGATCTGGCCACCATCCCGTGCGGCTAAAGGAGGCTGACCATGTGGGTGGGGTCCATCAGCCCAGCGTGGCCACTAGCAGTGGTCAGCGAGGAAAAACCCGAATTAGGGTTTCGAGCAGAGGACCTTGAAGCCGCCACCATGAACGGCTGTAAGGGGTGGGGAGCGCCACCCACCGTTGGGATCGGGGGGAGTGAGGAGCGTCATGGTGGCGGAGTGCCACCCCCTGGAGGTTGCCTACGGTAGTGGCGTAAGGAGGAAGCTCAGACGAGTTTTGTGCGGTGGCTTGGGGAATTTGGGAAATGACCCTAGGCAGCTCCAAACAAGACGCCGCGACCATCGACGGGTGCGGGGGAGGACGGCCGGGGTTGGGTGGCCGACGGTCCATGGCAGCGGGGCTGCCTGCGGCAGCTAAAAGAGAAAAAGCAGCGGTGACAAAAATTCGCCCAAAAAATCGCCTTTTCGAAGAGAGAGCCGCGCACGTTTTTTTAGGGTTTAGGGTTTTTCATTTAGGGTTTGTGTTTGTGAGTTAGTTAGTGTTGAAGACTTAGTGTTTTATAACTTTGAAACTTTTCTTTTCTTTTTAATAAATTTGCTATTTATTAAAAAAAGTTGTTTGCCTTTTGGGAATTGATTTTTTTACAAATATTTAAAATTGATTTAATAAAATCAATTTGTGGATATTTTGATCATTCTACTTATGAGTGACAAACATGTTATTACTAATATCTATCCAATTTTACATTATTTAGATATGGAGTTCTTACTTTTAATGAATTATATTTTTCATATCACTTGATATTAAGATAATTAACAAAGTTAGTCATTCATGAGTGACTTATATATGATATTTAAAAATTGACAAAATTTTTTAGAAGAAAAATAAATTACTATATAGTCTTTTACCTATAATTAGCTTCTATCTAGGGTTCCTAACTTTTGAAAAATGATTTTTTTTTCCAAACGTTTTGATAACATTAGATTGTGGGTCCTTTGTTGATGATATCATCAAAAAATTTTGATTTTTTATTATGAAAATAACCAAAATATCCTTAAACATAAAATATAAAATCATCTTCTTTCACTTTTGATGAAGAACACCAAAAATAACTAATAACTAATTAACAAGAAGAAACTAAACAAAATCAAGAATAGAACCAAAAACACCAATTGAATTAAACTAATACTAACCAATTAAACATGATAAACAAAATAAACAATTAAAATATTAGTATACATAAATCTTAAATTTTATATAATTTTTGTTCTAATTGGAAAAAATTATAATATTTTGGAATTTTTAACTATATAATTTTATGTATATATGTAAATTAATGTAATTATGTAACTTGAAAAAAATTATGTAACTTAAAGTAAATTCTAAATCCTAAATTTTACATATTGTTAATTCAAATTATTTCAATTTTATTGTTGATTATGTAACAAAATAATTTGATTTATTTTAAAAAATTTGTATTTAACAAAATAATTATTTTTGTTAGTTTGAAATTTATTTTAATTCATTCAAAATCATATCCAAATTTAATAGAATTAATTATATAAAAAAAAATTAATATGGAGAAATATTAATTTAGTTAGCACAACCGACCTAGGCGATAAAAAATTAATATGGAGAAATATTAAGTTAGTTACCCCCTAGTCCCTGATCTTAATCGAATTCTCCTATTGGGTCCCTCCTTTCTCATAAATGATTTAGCTGTCCCTGTATTTTGAAAAAACAATATTGGTCTCGGGTCTCTGGTTGACTTCAGCATCCATTTTTTCATTTTTGTCATGTGAAATGACTATTTTATCCTTCACAAAAAGACAAAAGTAAGATGAATACCGTCATTTTGAGAAGGATAAAATAGTCATTTCACTTGACAAAATTGAAAAAATGAGTGCTAAAGTCAACCAAGGATCCGAGACCATTAATTTTTTAAAATACAAGGATGGCTAAATAATTTTTTAAAAAACTAGGACCTTAGAGGAGATTGTATTTAAGTCTAGGTACTAGGGGGTAATTTGCCATTGAATTATTTATGAGCTCTATCATTCATTTTTAAATAGAGATCTCGATGACCCAGTTGGCCTTTTTTCTCCGGAGATATAAATGATAAAGAAACTGTATAAAACTTTTGCTCTTTCTAATCTTTTTCTTTTTGAAATTTTTTTAACTTTTCTTCTTTCTTGATGAAAATAGTACTGTGAAGGTTGGAGTTGAATAAAGAATTGCTTTGTCCTAATTGTCAAGCTTGGTACCCATCTTCACTACCCACAACACTTATCCACTTGGGGTTCTCCCTATTTCACCCTCTCGGACTTTCCTACCTGAGTTCTCCCTATTTCACCCTTTCTGTGCATAGTAGGCTGCACAGCCTCCTCTTGTCAACCTCAGCCATGGATCGGCAATTGATGCTAGGTTTCAAGGACATCAACGATGCCAAATCATGCATGCATCATTGGATAGGACGAGTTTGTCCCTTCCCTCAACATAGGCCTTAATGGCTACCCCCTCTTCTCCTTCGCTGCTTTCATGTCTCGCTTCAAACTCTTCCTCTTACTTCAAGTTCACGTACATGGAGTTAATGGGGATTTTATAGTTTTTTCTTTTTATTTCATGATCTTAAGTTTTTTTTCGAGGGTACAAAGGATGATGTCATAGTGGGGTGTTTTTTATGAGAGGAAGAAGCCAGAGGAGGTGTGTCACAGGTAATTGGTCAAACAACTGGTGGAAGGAGAAACAGATAACCAATCACCCAGAAAAGAAGTAGAGGTACACATGATGTGGATGACTAATATGCGTGGCAATGATAGATTGGACAAAAAGGATGTGCATGTCATGTCGAATTGGCAAGAACCCAAAAGTTAGCTAGAGACAGTTATAGCTATTGTTCAAGGCAAAAAAGATGGCAAATTAAATATAAGAATCTGTATTCTTTTGTAACCAACATTCAACTACATTTTTACCAATTCTAATAAAATTCTTTCCCTTTTCCCTCTTTCTTCTTCCTCTCTCTCTTTCTTCCCTCTCTTCCCTATTCCTGCATTTTGTGGTTAAGAACATGACAAGTGGTATGAGAGCCATGGTTAAGTTCAGAGTTATGCCTTTGGATTGACTAATGCTCAAGCTACCTTTCAAGCTATCATAAATATGATAGTGGTTACTTATCTTTGCAAGTTTGTGTAGAGGTGGCCAAACAATTGTTAAATCTGCTAAGGAAGGATGGTTTTGTGTGGACTAAAGTTGCTACCAAAAATTTTCTTGACTTAAAAAAGAGAATACGATGATAGCCCTAATGTTGGCTTACCCACATTTCACCCTTGGGTTTAGGAAACTGATGTCTCAGACTTGGGTTTAGGAGCTGTGCTTTCACAACATAAGAGACCAATTACTTTCCTAAGTTAGGCTCTTGGTCCCAAAAATGCAGGATTACTAGTGTACGAGAAAGAGTTATTAGCCTTACTCTTAGTAGTTTCCAAGTGGAGGCATTATTTGGAAGGCAGGACATTCATGTTCAAAACTAACCACCAAATTTTAGAGTACTTGTTAGAACAAAGGTTTACAAGAATATGTAGAAAAAGGGAGTTTTTAAGCTTATGGGCTTAGATTTTGTCATTTAATATAAATGAGGAGTGGAAAATAAGGTTGTAGATGTATTGTCCTGAGTGTTATGGATCATAAAGTCTGTGTAATAACAACTACTATTCCTAATTGGTTATTATAGGTGGAGTTGCATTATGTAGAAGATGAGGAGATACAATAGCTAATTCAATCCCTAGCACTATCCCCTAATGTTGTTCATCATTATTAGATATTGAATGGGGTATTGCAATTTAATAAACATATCTTCATTAGATCTACAAGAAATCTCAGTTAGGTATCTTCTCTTATTTGCATTGTTGTACGAGGTCACTTTGGTAAGCTAGTGACCTATAAATAAATGAAATAATATTTTCACTAGAAAGGAATGAAGTTAGATATAAAGAATTTGGTACAGAGTTGTGAATTTTGCCAAAGATGCAAACCATAAAATGCGGCTTATCCAAAATTGCTACAACCCTTACATATTCTTGTAGGTGCTTGGAAGAGTATTTAACTAGATTTCATAAAAGTATTACCTTGTTCAAAGGGGAAGGACACTATTTTGGTTGTTGTAGATTGTTTCTCCAAGTATGCATATTTTCTAGCCTCGGCCCATCCAATTTTAGCCCTTTAAGTCAGAAAATTTTTCTTTGACCAGGTTTGTAAGTTACATGGTCTACCTGAGGAGATTGTGTCAAATAGGGATCACATATTTACCAGTAATGTGTGAAAAACTCTTTTCCAGAAATGCAAGGTTGCCTTTTATCTCAACTTAGCCTTCTATCCTCAATCAGGTGGAAAAACTATCATGACACAAAGCCTATTAGTCATGACCGGTGCAAGGATTTGACTAAAATTAATCAAATACATGCAAGCCTTATAAACATAAACCTTACTATAGCATACATATGAAACAAACTAAACACTCTCATAAAACTCACTATTATACAATAATCTACATCATCAACTATATTATACAAACTACATGTCTAAAATAACCAAAAAGACATCTTCATTGGCTCGAGCTCAGTAAGCAAGCTTTCATGACACTACGGAAGCTCTCTAAGGTCTCTAACTATAGATATGAAAAATGAATAAGAGAGAATGGTGGGATAAGCTCAGTGAGTAGATAATAAGTATCATGAGGTTATGGAATATCAATGGGTCATATTTAATGTCATAAGAATCATAATAAATAATAATTACATATACTTATTAGTTGGACATAAAATACGTAATATGGAACATGAACACTGAGTTATGAGCTATGAGCCAAGTATTCCGCCACAACATAAGAGGATAATTGCTACATAAACATAAATGCAACATAAACGCGTAGACGCTCCCAAAGTCATAAACACGTAGACGCTCCCAAAGCCTTAATACATACAACATGCGATCCCAAAGACCTCATAAACATAATCACAAATGTGAACATCATATAAGGCTCATAACCATAGAGAATAATAATAGGAAGAATTATGAACTATATCAAAGAATAAGTTTATAGCAAATAGAAGTCTTTCAACAAAATATGATCAACGATGGTGTAACAATAAAATAGCTCTAAGAAGCCAAAGAATACCTTACTAACTTTCTATTTATAAAAACATCAAGGAATATACATAATAATGAAAATAATGATTTTGTGAACCCATTATCCACTCACCTCAACCTCTTCCAAGTTCGTATTCTTAAACCTCCTTTAACTATTTGGCTTGTTGGTTGTCAACTTCCTTTCCTAAGAAGATATAAACACTACATAACCATACTATATCCAAAGAATCATAATCATGATTAAAAGAGTTCATGGAAGACCCTACTTATACCAAATTCTCACTTATATCCATCAAATAACTCTCCCTTTCAAAGATTTTATCAACACTTCCAAACATCTCCATCAACATACTTAAAAATTAAGTACTCTTACTTTAACATCATCACTAACCCACAAAATTATCAAAACATAACTCCTCTGTTTTTATTTAATTATATTTTATCCAAAAGTTAGCTCAAAAATCAAGAGAACCAACTTACCAAGTTGTTCTCCACACGCCTACTCAAATCTGAAACCTTATTCAGATAGCCAAAGTAAAATGACTCTCCCGAATTCAATAATTCCTCAAATCAACAAAAAGAAATATACCATAAAATAGATAATTATATTCTCTATTACTTTGTAGACATTCATAAATTCCAATTCGAAGCCTAAACTCACTTATCGAACAGTTTTTTTATGACCTGCCTATTTTTCTTCTTCTTCCTCTTTCTTTCTTTCTCTTTCTTCCTTTCAATTTTGGGTGTCTATCCTATGTTTTTCCTTGTCCTTAGGTGAACTTATGGTCTTATAAGACTCCTTAATTAGTTCTCCTTGTGGTTATCTCATCTCCTAACCTCAAATAAGGTAATAACACTTAGCTCTTCATGATTAGCTGCCTATTTCTTGTCCAGTCATAATTCAGAAAATTCTAGCTCAATTTGGACCTTGTTTTGCTAACAATATAAACAAACCTTTTTCTAACTAATTATAGGTCTATGTCTTAGCTTTCCAAATCATATTCAATTTCCCAATTTGGATCATAAATGAGAAACTTATGGTCATTCTAACCATCAAAGGTCAAATCTACTACAACTTACCCGATGCTAGTTTTGCAAGCTTTCACGACACTATGGAAGCTCTCTAAGGTCTCCAACTATAGATCTAGAAAATGAATAAGGGAGAATGGTGGGATAAGCTCAATAAGTAGATAATAAATATCATGAGGTTATGGAATATCAAGGGGTCATATTTGGTGTTATAAGAATCATAATATATAATAATTACATATACTTATTAGTTGGCCATAAAAGTATGTAATATGGAAATGAACAATGAGTTATGAGCTATGAGCCAAGCATTCTGCCACAACATAAGAGCATAAATGCTACACAAACATAAATGCAACATAAACACAAGTCATAAGCACATAGACACCTCCAAAGAGACCTAAATAAGTTAAGTGACCTAAATTTAATGAATGTAAATTGTCAAACAAGAATCCATGCATGGTTAAAACCAGCAACACTGAATAAAAAAACTAGCAACACTGAATAAAAAACTAGCAACACTGAAAAAAAAACAAGCAACACCGAATAAATAATAGCAAAACTGAATAAATGTACCTCGTAAGTTAGTTGAATCTTTATTTCCACATAACAAACCATCATCTTCATCTGAACCAATATGCGGTGGTAGACCTATTTGTAAATTGTTAAACGAGAGTCCGTGCATGGTTAAAACAAGATAATCAGAGGTAGGTTATGGTTTTGATCGACGTGAACGTGGAGGACGCCGGAAGAAGCTCCCGGAAATCAACTTCTTTGACTTAAAACATTATGATAGTCCGATTCAATTCTCTAACGTGCGACTATTTCTTGAATTTTGTGCATCTAGGATTCAAGGAAAGTTTCTAGTAGTAATAAAAATAATAAAGAATCAAGAATTGATACATTATAATATACTTTTTTATGGGACTGCTGCCAAAGTGGAGGTGGATGTGGAGAACGCCGTTGGTTGTTGGAAGACATAGGAAGCTGCCGGTTGTTGATCGACGAGGATATCGTCAGTCGTCAGTCGACGGGGATGATGCTGGTATAGAGTAGATCAATGGATTTGAAAAGAGAGAAATGTAGGAAAAAATTATTAGGGTTTAGAAAAAAACAAAAAGTGACGGTTGAAGAACTAAGATTTTTGGAAAAAACAAATAGTTAGAGAAGAATTTTCATTTTTTTGAAAGAAAATAATTAATATCCAAATTAGGTGTTTACAAAGATCATTGTTATTTTACCAAATATTCCTTTCTTATTAGTTACATTTCTTTAATTTTCATAAGTTGACAAAATAGTAATTCCCACCGAATCTAAACCCTATCTTGTGATCTAAACTAGTCTTAATATTGCAACATTAGGGAGATCTTCATGCATCAACAATTGAATGCACCTATTGGAACCCTATTATCGTAGTGAGGAAATCATACAGGATGTCCTAGTCCGAGGTGTAAATCCGTAATAGTGTGTTTGGAATCAATTCCACAGGAAAAAATTGATTTACTTCCCATTTTACATGACATAAACAAAAAAGATATTTTTTTTTCATTTTCATATTTGGAACTAAAATTTAAACTTAAAGATTTGGTTTGCTTTTTTCTACTTTCATTATATTGCGAAAATATTTTTTTTTAAATCTAGAAAAATATATCTTTTGATAATTTTTAAACGGGGAAATTAGGCTAAGGCTCTTGTACTTTGGGGATTCAATCGGTTTCGCCCCTACTGTTTAAAAACTATTATTTGAATCCCTACTATACCAAATAACCAAGTTTTTTAGTCTTTAAAAATGAACATAATTTTTTTAATGGCCATTATACCTTTCTTTTGAAAAACTAACCCAAACCCAAATTCAATCTAACCAAACCCAAATACAATCTAACCGAACCAAATCAATTCACCGGCTCCGGCATGGCTCCCCGTACTGACCCCATTCTCATCGGTTCCAGCATGGCCCCTCCAATTCAAGAAGCATTCACATTGGAGATGTCGCATCGCCCAACTTTGACTTTGACTTCTTGTGTCATTGGAGAAACACTCGAGAAGAGAAGAGGAAAGGTTCAATAAGAACCCAACTTTGTCCTCTTCTCTCCTCGACCAAATCTATTGCTTCATGGCCGAGGGAGACCACAACAATCTGAAGTTCCACTACAACGAACCCAATGTAAAAAAAATGAGCTTTCCTAAAGGAAACAGGGGAGAGAACGGGGAGGAGAGAGATGTGATGGCGACTATTATATAGTTCAACTTCGAGCTCTTCGAATTCTAGTTCCATCGGATTCTCATCCTCTGACAATGATTCCTTGTACCAGACAAGGCCTAAAATTTCCACCTCTATATCCTCACTTGTCTCGTTATTGACCAAGCTATTAAACTACAGAACCACTCTCTGCCCTGCTGCAATAAACCCTACGAAACTGACATAAATGTACAAAAACTATGTCACTAACACACTGACGAGAAGGATTTCTGCGTGTCTCCTTCCTTGCAATAAAGATAAGTATGAGAATGTCGTCCCATAAGGACTTAGGTATAGGCCGCTAACTCAACTCGATTACTAGTTTAGGACTATGGTTTGGATATTGGTGATGATGATTCTTAACTCTAAGTGTAACTAATTGACACCTAACTACAAGAGACAAAATCCATTTCCAAAACACAATATACACTTCAATCAAAAGCACATGTCACGATTTAAGCACTTCAATCAAAGGCACAAGTTACGATTACGAATTATAACGATTCTAACAAATTAAGCAAAGTGGTCTTGGTACTTATAACAATCCAAATAACATAATGATACAAGGGGGTTACAAAGTTCAATTGTGATCCGAGTTTTTCTTAGGCAACATATTCATGCTCTCGCTATAAATAGTCTAAATCAATTCTTAACAAGTTTTCAATGAATTAGATGTGCTCTCGCCTCCAAAAACTCATTTAGACCTATCAATTACCAATTATATGCATAACCCTTTGGATAACTAATTTCTCATGAGATCTCTCATCAAAAGATCATTAATCATCTAATCAATCAATCATTCAATCTCAATTCCTCTCGGATATTCAAATCAAATATAATCATGGTTATGGTGATCAAGCAAAATCAAGCATTAAGATTATTGATTAGAACACAATATTAATCATTAAATCTCCCCCCTCTAGATCATTAGCTACTTAGAAATCATATAAGCACCAATCCACAAAATAACTACTCACACATAGCTATTAACAAACTAAATATTTTATTTAACATAAGTAAAATAAGCATGTAAATAATTAAAGAGTTAAGAGGAAAGAAAGCTCATGAAGTGTTCTTCAAGTTTTTCCTTCTTCAAAGCTCTCAAGACAATCTTCAAGTTTTTACAATTATGAAGGATGATTGGAATTGAAAGTTAAAGTTGAGTTTTATCTAATTAACTCCTAACAAATATCTAACTTGTCTCTAGTCTTCTCAATGCTCTTCTTTCTTCCTCAAGTAGCAGCCACGGAATTTGGCATAGGCACTCATCTTGGGCCCAAATTTTGCCTCCAAATTCGGCCCACTCGGGTGGAAAATCGCCAGATTTGGACTCTGACTTTAAACACGGTTTTTGACCATCTTAGACTGCAAAATGGACAAAGACCCTCAGAAACGAAGTTGTAGCCCTGGATGTCTGCTTTCCAACGCCACCTCACTTGCCTCCATTGGACACCATATGCAAAAGTTACCGTCATTTTAGTCACCAGAGGTCAATCCATGTCAAAAGCCCACGGCCCATAGTTGTTTGTCCTTCCTTCCCGGCCGGCCCAATTGCGTTCGATGAAGCATGGCGCATCCAAAACCTCCATTTAGCACTCTAAACCTACGAAACCAAGGAAAACACAATAAAACTCAAAAGACATCACAAAAATGGACAATGCACGATATTCACATTAATACCATGCATTTCCAACACTAACAAAAGAAACAAAGGCAAAACGACTCTAAAAACTCATACAAAAGATGAGTGTTTTCACACTCATCACACACCAACCACGAAAAGGACATGGACTCCACACTTCCTCCTTCGTCGCTGTTAGGCACATCCCTGCATGAAGGAAACTTGAGTGATTTGGTAAAGAGGAGCTTGCCAAATCTGCCCCAGCTCACAAGCGAGGTCTCCCCGGGTCCCTTTATCCGTCCACCAAAAATGCTGCTATTCCTTAAACCTCTCATATCTGCTAGGAGCGCAACCTCTTCCATTAAGCACTTGTGTGCCTTCGCCAATAACGGCCTCACTTTCTGCCCTAACTAGTTTCGTCCTTATTGGGTTATTTTGGTTAAATTGAATTTGGGTTTAGTTAGATTGAATTTGGGCTTGGGTTAGTTTTTGAAAGGGTAAATTACTCTCAGATCCTTGGCCTATGGTCGTTTTTGTACTAGGATCCCTGGATAATTTGAATTAAATGTAAGGTCATTACTTTATAATGAAATATTGGTATGAAGTCCTAGGTTGACATCCGCATCCACTTTTTTATTTTTTAGACAAAGGAAATGACATTTGTAACCTCTTAATTAAAAATTAAAAAATTATTATCTTCAACCTGGGTTGAAGAACGAAGATCCATCTTCATCTCCTCAAACAATAATCGGCCATCTCAATCAATTACTCTCAATCAATTAAATAACAAATTGAAATCCCAATTACACTCTTCCTCTCCTCAATCAATCGCCCATCTATTCGAACAAAAGAAACAAAACTCAGTCGTCCAAATTGAAATCCAAATTACCTATTGCTCTTCGACACTACCTACGACCTTGACCTTACCCAAAGCCCCTTCACAATTCAGCCACGGAAGTTGTTGCTGGCGAGTATAATAACGGAGACCGACGAGTTCCCGATATTGTCAGGGATGCCGAAGTGGAACCAATTATGATTGATGAATATGGCTTCTAGGAGCTTGTCGAAGAGGTCCCCTTGGTTCGGATATGCTTCTATGGGAAATCAGAATTGGGTCCCAAATGACAGTTACGCCAGCTCCACGGCCACTGGCTTCGTGGCGGGGACCTCGGAGTAACTATACTAAAACTTGAACAGCACACCACGGAGGAGGTACGACATGCCGAACTCCCCAATGATGACACCACGGCTCCAGACGCCATCGAGTGAAAGCACGTCGCCCTCCTTGACTGACTTGTAGTACTTCATCCTCTAGTGAGGGAGCTTGAGGGCGGGGTTCTCGGGAAGAGCATTTTGGGGATTTCGGTGACTCTTGGACGAGGGCGGATACTTTAGTAAGGCCCATGGGCTTTAAATTAAAAAGGGTAATAACTAATTAATTAAAATATCAACGCGCGCGCTCTCATGTACCGTATTTCATTCCCTCTAATGTCCTGTACCAAATCCAAACTCGATTATTTATTATAGTAGGAATTCAAAGAGTAATTTTTAAACAGTATAAACGAAATTGGTTGAATCCCCAAAGTGACCTTAGCCTAATTTCCCATTTTAAATCTAAAAATATATCTTTGGGTAAATTACATCTGGCCCCCTGTAGTTTGGCATATTTAAGGCTCGCCCCCGTTTTTTGCAAGCCGATTAAAAAACCCCTATTGTGCAAACTAATTGTACAATTTCCCCCCTCTCGCCGGAATCAGAGTTTTTTCCGGCGAGAAGGCACGGGAAAAGACTAAAATGCCCCTCTACTAAAAAAACTAATCAAACAAAAAAACTATCTTTATCCGGAGCTGGTGCATTCGGATCACCCGATCCTCCATCCATCCTAGAAAATCAAAGTAAACTAGAACTAAGCCAGGAGTTTACTCAATTCCAACCTCCTCGGTACAATCCCCTGCGAGGAAGGAGACAAAATAAACCAAAAAACAAAAGCAACATATTAAAAAAAAGAGAACTTCTATACAATTTCTCTATCAATTTCCATCTCCGGGGAGGAAATGGCAACTGGGTCATGGAGATCTGTTTGAAAGTGAACGACAGACCTAATAACAATTCAAGCCAGAGCCAAGCGAAAGGACAAATCCAACGGAAGAGGAGACTAGACAATTGAAGTCAAAAGGGTTTAGGGATATACCTGCGCAGATTTAAGACCAAATGGAGAAAATGGGTGGGGGATGGTTGGGTGATCCGAATGCACCGGCTCTGGAACTAGAGGCGGTCCTCCTCCTTCCTGGAGATCGGCTCGATGAGCCGCCGCGAGGACCCTGACCACCGTGCTTGTCCTAGTCCTGTAAGGAGACAATCGGAGGCCATCCTCGTTGTGGAGATCATAGATCTAGTGCTTTCGGGGATCGGAGAGGATGTCGTAAGCCTCAGAGAATTCTTGAACTTGGCCTCGGCCTCGATGAGCTATTGTTTTCGGCATCGGCGGGGGTTTATTTCCAATGAGCAACATATGTAGTGGTGTAGGAGTTGATTATTTGATTCCTAAATGAGTCCATGGAAACCCGAATTGAAGCTTGATTTTCCTTTGATTTTGGCTCCCTTTACGTTCGTCTATAATAATTCATGTGGGTTAATTTTATTTTTGTTTGGTTGTTGTGTTAATTCTTTCGTTTAATTGTTTTCTGGGTATGTGAATTGTTGGAAATTTATATTTGGAGAAAGTGTTTGAAGAAATTGTGTTCTTGTGGTTTGGTTCTGAGTTGAGAAGAAGAAGAAGAAGAAGAAGAAGAAGAAGAAGAAGAAGAGGTCTCTCGGTGGTTTAGTTTTTTTGTTTGATTTAGTTTTTTTTAGTAGAGGGCATTTTAGTCTTTTTCCGTGCCTTCTCACCGGAAAAAACTCCGATTACGGCGAGAGGGGGGAAATTGTACAATTAGTTTGCACAGTAGGAGTTTTTTAATCGGTTTGCAAAAAACGGGGGTGCGAGCCTTAAATATGCCAAAATACAGGGAGCCAGATGTAATTTACCCTATATATTTTGATTGTTATGGTTAATGAATTTGGGCAAGTGTCCACTTCAGTTGTTTAAGTTATCCACGGAATTTGGTTTACAATAAGCCATTCTTTAGTTAATCTCAAGAAGTCAGTTTTTCCTCGAAGCCAGGCAGTGGGCGAAAGGAAGGAGCAGCCGAGCAGAAGTGGAAAATGAGAAGAGAGAGATGGAAGGCACACGCGGGGATGGTGGTTTCTCAGCTGTGCAGCGGCGGGTACTTCGTCATAAGCAAAGCCGCCCTCAACGCTGGGGTCCACCAGCTCGTTTTCTGTGCTCTTCGTGACCTTATTGCCCTTTCCCTCCTCGCCCCTCTCGCCTTCTGCTTCGAAAGGTTTTCTCTCTCTTTTTTGCTTTAGTTTATACCCGTTGGCAATTGCAGAACGTACAAAGGACGAAAACTGATCTTAGTGTACACAACTTCTAATTTGTATCGTTAGTGTCAGAGAGAATCGCAAATGAAGTAAAAGTAAAAGTAATTCCTATATGGTAATAGATCCAATTGTATTAACGAGACCCATGGTCCCTTTTTCTCGTGGAAGGACCTTGATAGCTCTTGATAGAATTGTTGAGAATAAGTTGAGAATAGATGAGAAGGGGACGTAGAGAAGAAGAACGGAGAGTTATCTTTATTATTATTATTATTCTTGATTCAATCAAACTAGCAAATGAAGACTCCTAATCGGAACTAATTAGTAAAGGAAAAGACATCTAAGAAAATCAAACTAGAAAAGAATACGACTTAACTAACTAACAAAGTCTCTCTAGAATCCTAACCATAACATAATGTGAGGCTCGTGCAAACTTCAAGCCGATATCTTCGTTTGAGGAGGTGTGTTGAAGAGAATCCCACATCGGAAGTTGCAAGTGGATTGAGCTGCTTTATAAGTGTGAATCGTTTTGATATCCTTTCAATTCCGCGCATTAAGTGTTCTCTTTGCTTATTAGTTTCCGATTGCTGGTGTTCATATACACACACGGGATTGAACTTAGAATGTTTTATTTTATGCAGAAAGTCTCAACCTCCATTGACTAGGCGAGTGCTCTTTTTGTTCTTCTTACTTGGGTTGACTGGGTATGTTGGCATTATTAGTTCGATGCCTTCTCGCTTATTCATATCATCAAATAAATTTAGGGACCAACTAATTGTTCACACTTGAATGTGTCGTCCAATAGGGTATTTGGCAACCAGCTTTTGTTTTTGCTGGGACTCAGTTACACCAGCCCGACTTATGCTGCTGCGACTCAGCCAGCAATACCAGTCTTTACATTGCTCTTGGCTGTGCTGATCGGGTGCCTGTCTATCTCTCTATTGTGTGATAAGAATGTAAAATTCCATTATGAAGCCTTCCTCATTCATTTTTGATCTAATGCTGCTATTGCAGACGAGAGCGACTAAATTTTTGTAGATTTGAAGGTCAAGCGAAGGTTCTTGGTGTTTCCATTTGTGTATCTGGTGCTATACTGATGGTCTTTTTTCAAGGTCCAGCCATTCTCGGCCAAGATGAAGTTGATCTTAAAGCAACAAGAATAGGTTCTGAAGCTGCACCTCATCATGTTCATCAAGTGGGTTGGTTTGTAATCAAAAGTCTTGACTTTGGGCTCAACAGTTTTCACCTTGGTGTGTTGTGCTTCATTGCAAATTGCCTATGCATGGCTTCTTTTTTGACAATTCAGGTACCGATTACATAATGGATTATTATCACTTCAGTTTTCAAGGGAAAACTTCTCTATTCACAGATTTCGACAAATTTGATTATGAACCTTCAAACTTGATTTTTCAAGCTATAGATGTTAACAAGTAAAGAACCAGGCATCTTGGCAGAAATTGGTCTAGTGTTTAGAGTTTCTATGTAAACTTCTGGTTTGCAGTAACAAAGTAATAGAGTGCCATCTTACAAGGCGTCTGCTTGAAAGATGAGAAAAGGAAAGGATAATTGAAAAAAAATATATATTTCGGAAGCCTGGTTCTGAAGGCAGGGGATACAATTTGAGAATTCATTAGTGTGAGCAAATAAAATGATCAGATGCAAATCCTTAGTATCTCAGAATGTGGAACTTTTGGTTAATTATCTTCTCTTTTAATATGAATGAATTTCAGGCTTCAGTTTTGTCAGAATATCCTTCCAGCCTTTCGGTCTCTGCATATTCGTACACCTTTGGAGTTCTATTGATCATGGCTACCGCAACCTTGACAACCACCAGCTTGACAGATTGGAGCTTGACGCAGTCAGAACTTTTAGCTGTGATATATGCTGTAAGGCCTTCACTGGTACTCTTATGTGTATTTACTCAAGAAATGTGCCCGAGTTCTAATACTAGTTTCCTCAGGGAGTTATCCAATCTGCACTGAATTTCTATCTCCTTACGTGGTCTAACAAGATATTGGGGCCTGCCTTGGTTTCCCTGTACAATCCGCTGCAACCTGTAGCATCTGCTCTCCTCTCTAGAATATTTCTCCAGAGTGCTATTTACTTGGGAAGGTTTTTCCCTCCTCCCTCTGTTCCGAATATCTGTCTATGTACTTTATGATTACTAATGCGAGCTCATTATTTCCTTCTCATGTGATACATAGCATCTTGGGAGGATGCCTTATCATTGCTGGTCTGTACTTGGTGACTTTGGCATCCTACAGAGAAGAACAATTAGTGATGAAGGTTGAAGGTGCTCGGATGGATGCCGGGTCCTCCCAACCTTTCATTCACAAAGATGCATAAATCATAATGTTCATCGAAAGACAATTCAGTGAGGGTGTCTGTTTTTGGGGATCCTCTATCCTAACTACAGAGAAAAAACGTGCAAATAGCCATCAATCCCACATCAGAGAAATACTGACTGGGAACTCAAGGATAAACAACTGAATTTCATGTGCTATATATGCCCTTGGTTCGTTTTGGCTTATATGTATCATCATGTGCTATTTACATTTTTGTTAAATAAGTATTTTTTTTTTTTAGTAAATCATGCTTCATTATTGTTCTTGAAATGACCAATCGAAAGTCGCAGGATGTTTCTACTGAATGCCGTAAAGTTGACCGTGAAGTTTCTCAACTTAGGAAATAGTCGCCTTCCCGTTAAATTATTTTAATATGAAATAATAGGTAAACGAAACGTAAATAGTTCATGCGCACAGAGAGGCCAAGAATTGAATCCAATTCGTAATTCGATTTGTTAATAATTCGATTCAATTCGTATATAATTTGATTCGTCAATAATTCGATTCGAATTCGTAATGATACGAATCGAATTCCGTTTAAGATTTTTATAATTCGTCAAACCGACGAATTTAATTCGAATTCGATTCGAGTTAAGTTCGTATTGAATTTGGTAAAAATGTGTATAATATATATATATATATATATATATATATATATATATATATATTTGTATAAAAAAATTTCAAACTCAATTATTTACTAAACCTTAAATCCTAAACGCAAAAACCCTAAACTGTAAACCCTAAAAGACTAAAACTCTTAACTCACTTATTTATTAAATCTTAAACTTTAAACTCCAAATCTTAAATTTTAAAAATCTAAACTTAATTATATACTAAACCGTAAACTTTTAAACCCTAAATTCTAAATCATGAAACTTTTAAATCATAAATCGTAGGCCACTTATTTTGACGCATTAAGTGCAAACTCAAACTTTAGTCTATTTTTTTCTCAAAAAAGTTAAACATTTATTCATAATTTTAATTTTTGGCGTCATCTTCCCAAATTTTTTTTCCAATGTTGTTCTAACGGAGACGAAGAAAAATAAAACAAAAAATGGTAAGAAAATATTCGGGTAGAAACTCGGATATTTAAAATTTGATGAATTCATCACTGAAACTTATATATTCAAAATATTTAAAATGGTCCTTAAAATACGATAAAATTATAATTTTTGGTCTATCATGCCCTCGATTATTTTTTAACTGAATGTGTCATATCTCCTTAAAAAAGAAAAATAATTAAAATTAATCAACAGACCGGCTTCATTTGGCTCTTGACGTCGGCGATTTAACTAAAACAACGTGTGCTTTATTTTCACTCGCACACACCCTGGAAAATTCCCAATAGGTCACCCATCCTGATCCTACCCTCGGCCAAACGCGTTTACCCTTGAAGTTTTTTCAGTATGTGTGCCCGAAAAGAAGGTGCACCTTGCTGGTATGAATAGTAACAATCAAATCACTTAAACCTTTCACATAGTACATATACGGGGTATCACATTCATCCCTCCTTAAATACACGATGTCCTCGTCGACTTTTGGCCAAACGCTTTTAACCTTTAACTTTTTTCAGGATGTGTGCCTGAAAAGAAGGTGCATCTTGTTGGTATGGATAGTAACAATCAAATCACTTAAGCCCTTCACATAGTACATATACGAGGTATCAAATTTACCCCTCCTTAAATACACGATGTCCTCATCGACTTTCGGCCAAACGCTTTTAACCTTTCAATTTTTTTCAAGATGTGTGCCTGAAAAGAAGGTGCACCTTGTTGGTATGGATAGTAATAATCAAATCACTTAAGCCTTTCATATAGTACATATACAGGGTATCACATTCACCCCTTCTCAAATATACGATGTCCTTGTCGACTTTTATCCAAATGCGTTTAACCTTTAAGTTTTTTCAGGATGTGTGCCCGAAAAGGTGCACCTTGTTAGTATGAATAGTAACAATCAAATCACTTAAGCCTTTCACACAATACATATACGGGGTATCACATTCACCCCTTCTTAAATACACAAAGTCCTCGTCGACTTTTGGCCAAACGGGTTTAACCTTTAAGTTTTCCTGGATGTGTGTCCGAAAAAAGGTGCACATTTTTGGTATGAGTATCAAATTTACCTCTCCTTAAATACGCGACGTCCTCATTGACTTTTGGCCAAACGCTTTGAACCTTTAAATTTTTTTCAGGATGTGTGCCTGAAAAGAAGGTGCACCTTGTTGGTATGGAAAGTAACAATCAAATCACTTAAGCCTTTCACACAGTACATATACGGGGTATCATACTCACTCCTCCTTAAATATGCGACGTCCTCGTTGACTTTCGGCCACGCGTTTAACCTTTAAGTTTTTTTAGGATGTGTGCCCGAAAAGAAGGTGCACCTTGTTAGTATGGATAGTAATAATCAAATCACTTAAGCCTTTCACACAAAACATATATGGGATATCACATTCACTCCTCCTTAAATACGCAATGTCCTTATCGTACCAGATACACACAATCCCATAATTTATCGCTTGTAGGTGCATTCGATTCTCGAATCACACCGTACAACCTGAGGTCACTCTAATACCAAATATAACGCCCCATGATTTGATCGACTAGATCTACTGTACCAACACAGGTCTTTTCAGCGTACTTTGTCTCACTCGTACGCACCCTAGGAAAGTTCCCAGGAGGTCACCCATCCTGATCTTACCTTCGGCCAAACGCGTTCAACCTTGAAGTTATTTTAGGATGTATGTCCGAAAAGAAGGTGCAACTTGTTGGTATGGATAGTAACAATCAAATCACTTAAGCCTTTGACATAGTACATATATGGAGTATCACACAACGTTTAAAAGTGCGGACGAAAGGGGGAGAGTAACAGAAGGATTGTTGCACGCTGGCCCATCTTGGCAATGGCGAGTGGGAGGTCACCGTCATGTTGTTGTTGTCTCACACTTCCTTTACCGGATGTTGATGTACGCCCGAGAAGATGACCAGATGGAAGGAGACAAAGGCGTATAAATATTATTTTCTAAATAAATAATAATTAAATAATTAATGGCATCAACTATAAACACAAGTACGATAAAATCAAACTACGTAGAGCTTTTATCTATCTCAGACATATTAGGGCTCTAGTGTCAAATTCATCAAACTTTATGGATATGACAGTAATTTATCCAAATTACTTTATTAATTTTTTTCCTATGAGATATCACTATTCACAACTTATTACGAATCTAGTGTTACCAAATTTTTTAATTACGGAATTAGTGTACATGTGAAAAACTAAAAATTTCTCGCGTGACATGGTCCATGTCACAGAATTTTTTTTCCCATTTTGACTTAGTCACAAAAATATTTCGTGACTATTCGACTAAGTTTTTCCATGTGTTGGTAAAAAAAAAAAATTTGTCTCGATCAAATCGAATATCTGATAATTAAATTTCATATAGGACCTCGTGCGCTTTTCAATCATACAAATATACTTGGTCGAATGGTGAAATGATTGCCCTTTTTCTTCAGATTTTTTTTACAAAGGGATTTATTCTCCCTAGTGTTACTAAAATGAGGTATTCGGAGAAAGAATTTCGAGACAAGAGTTGGTATGCACAATCGTGCATTTTTGTTTAGTGATGATTCGCTTCATTGAACGTTCTACCTTATTTCTACTTAATAATGGACGATCGGTCCTTTGTCCGGTTTTCCTGGCGTACGCCAGACAAGGTTGGCGTGCGCCAACCTTCGACCAGCCCAAAGCTTGGGCACACGCCAACAGCACATGTCATGAGCTAAAAGCTCTCGGACGAACAAACCTGGCGCGTGCCAATTTTGGCTGGCGTGCGCCAATTAGTCAGCAGAATTGCAGCAAATTACAATAAGAGTAAGTAGGGGATATCGTACCACAGGTACTGAGTTTTTGGGCCTACTCTAAGGTTAATAAACTATTCTAAGATAAGATTATGAAGTTTTGTTTGTTGTTTGCACTATCTAAAGTCTAAAACACAAATATAAAGATCACAACTTAACTATTGGTTTACTAGAAATAACTTACTAAGAATAACAACTTATGCTACTAAAAATGAGCAAGTTACCTAAACCAGCAACATAACCATAAGATATAGAGGGTTTTTAGTGTATGTGATGTGGTCCGAGTGAATCGAATGTAACTAATCCTCACTTTCGCATAAGACTAGCCAAAGTTGCTCCTTAACTAGACTTAGAATCATTAGATATGTTCTTTCGACTAGCGTAGGAAGCCTCTGAATAAAGGAGAGATGAATGCAAGTGCAAGCTGGTCAAGCCAAGGAGACGTACATGTGCATGGCAAGCTTTGCATGAGTTTCGTGTGTTTAAATTTATTTCCTGTTCAGATTTGAACTCTTTGTTTTCTGTCTTAATTTCCAAATGTAATAAGGCATAGTAAATGCCAATTAGTAGCTGGGTTAAAGATGAAAACATGGGCAGAAAGGTGAGAGGTTTCTAGCATTAACTCCTTGCCTTAATGCTTCCTGATTTCATGCCCTATTTGTAACATTTGGAAGGGAATAATGAAATCATCGAAATTTGAACAACCGAGAGTGTAAGAGAGCTTACAAAAATCATGCATAGACTTGCACAAACCGTGTATGGACTTGCACATTTCTGAGTGAATTGCCCTAGTATGCCACTTGTGAACTCAAACAACCCCCTAGTTGAGCTTTGGAAGGAGTAGGTTAAGGGTTTTAGTTATTTTTTTGTTTTGTTTGTTCCCATTCAGTCCAAACCATTTCAATCAAACCAAACACGCTTTTGTATGCTATGCTAAATGGTATCAGAGCAAGAGTGAGATCCTTCTTAATTTTTAGATTGAGAGTAGAGTAAACGTTAACACCTGGTGAGTTGTGAGTGAACCCATCTAAGAGCCGTTCCATAGGACATCGTGATCCCCTGATCTGTGTCCCTATTAGACCCACCTAGCACCACCAAAATCTGATCAGTTCTATGGCCGATCAAGACAACATGCATCTAGATATGAACCAACGGTTTCCCACTCTAGAGGCTGCCATTCTGGACATCCACAATCAGCTTCAAAATCTAGGGATGCAACCCCCTCCAGCTGAGTTACATAATGAACATGAAGAGAAAGAGTTTGATAGAGATTCTGATGCTACTTTATATATGAGAAGAGGGAGTAGAAGAGTTCGTGGAGTGAGGGGAAGAGGACGTGGTGATGGTTGTAAAGGGCCTAGGAGGGAAGTTCTGAGGAGGGATGATCAGGAGGAGGAGTATGTGAGAAGGGTGGATCGTCATTCAAAATGAATATAGAGAAATTCCATGGTGATTTGGATGTTAAGGGATTTCTCAATTGGATGGACTCGGTGGAGAAATATTTTGACTGTATGGACCTTACTGAAGATCACAAGGTGAACTATATAACCTTTAAATTGGAGTTAGGTGTGACTGTATGGTGGAGAAAAGAGCAAGTGGCTCGAAGGAGGAGAGGAGAACATTCTATTTGGGACTGGCCTAGCATGGATCAAGTGTTGCATGAACATTTTCTTCCAGTGGATTACCATCAGACACTGTATTCTTAATTCTTATCATGCATGCAAGGTAACTGCATTATTGAAGAATACACTTCTGAATTCATGAGATTGGCTGCACAAAATGATGTTGAGGATAATGAAGATTAGATGATCTCATGCTATGTGGATGGTCTGAATTTTGAGATCAAGAGCAGACTAGAGTTTGACACTTTCCTTTTCTTTAATGATGTTTGTGCAAAGGCGAGAAAAATAAGTGCTACCTTGAAGAAGAAGAAGAAGACAGCCCCCTATTCTCGTTATTCCAGGCCTGGTCAGACATCAACCGTTGTAGAGGAGGTGCAGAGAGGAGTGCACCCTAAGCAACTGAGCCTAGATCCTCTCCAAGCAAGACTGCCCTTGTGGTTGCACAACGAAAGGGGAAGGAGGCTGCCACAACTTCAACCATTCATTGCTTCAAATGCAATAAATTGGGGCACAAGTCTAGTGACTACCCAAAGAGGAAGTTTACAAACGTGTGTGAAAAGGAAGAGGAGGAGGAAGAGTCTCCAGGAGCATATTTGTGTGCACCCGTGGAAGAAAGTGAAGAAGAGGACCTAGAGGAATTTGAAGAGGAGGATGAACATTGTGGTGTTTTGCAAAAGCTTGCGTTAAACACAAACAAGGATTGTAAGAAGCCTCTGAATAAAGGAGAGACAAATGCAAATGCAAGCTGGTCAAGCCAAGGAGACGTACGTGTGCATGGCAAGCTTTGCATGAGTTTCGTGTGTTTAAATTTATTTCCTGTCCAGATTTGAACTCTTTGTTTTCTGTCTTAATTTTCAAATGTAATAAGGCATAGTAAATGCTAATTAGTAGCTAGGTTAAAGATGGAAACGTGGGCAGAAAGGTGAGAGGTTTCTAGCATTAACTCCTTACCTTATTGCTTCCTGATTTCACGCCCTATTTGTAACATTTGGAAGGGAATAATGAAATCATCGAAATTTAAACAACTGAGAGTGTAAGAAAGCTTACCAAAATTGTGCATGAAGTTGCATAAACCGTGCATGGACTTGCACGTTTCTGAGTAAATTACCCTAGTAGGCTACTTATGGATTTATGCAACCCCCTGGTTGAGCTTCGGAAGGAGCAGGTTAGGGGTTTTAGTTTTTTTTTGTTTTGTTCATTCCCATTCAGTTCGAACCATTTCAATCAAACCAAACACGCTTCTGTGTGCTACGCCAAGTGGTATCAGAGCAAGAGTGAGATCCTTCTCAATTTCCAGATTGAGAGTAGAGTCAACGTTAACACCTGGTGAGTTACGAGTGAACCCATCTAAGAGCCATTCCATAGGACATCGTGATCCCCTCATCCGTATCCCTATTAAACCCACCTAGCACCACCAAATTATGTAATATCTAATATATGTAACATATATCTTTTACAAAAAAGGGCAAAAAGCCTTATATACTATATCTAATTTAACTAAAAGATAAGTTTTATACTAAACTAACAAAATATCTAAGCTAAACCGACTTCAATGCCAGAGAAACTAAAGTTGCAATCATGACAAGCATTAAATGTGTTGTGTGCTTTATCTCTCTCTGAGTTGAAGTTCAAATCAGCCCATTTGCAGCTTCTGTCAGTCTATCTTGGCATGCGCCAGCTTCACTTAGCGTGCACCAGGTCTCCGCAATTTCCATCTTCGAGTACATCTGGTCGTATGAGTGAATGGTCATCTGAGTAACGGTTACTTGGCATACGCCATGTAGGATTGGCATGTGCCAGATGACCGTGCGTTGCATTCCTTGGCTTTGCATCTTCCCTCTTGTCTTTGGCTTTGCATGTCCGCTCAATCGTCCTCCACTTCTCCTCAAATAAGCTCCTAAAAACAAACAAACATAATAAAAAACAATAAATACTACAAAAACACACAATGAACAAAAATTAAAATTACGACAACTAAAATGCAACTAAATTAACCTAAAACACTAAGACCAACCTACTAAAAGGACAAGGATAATGAGTATTTTTGACACTTATCAACCCCTACACTTGAATCTTTGCTTGTCCCCAAGCAAAACTCAAAATGGACAACAACGTAAATAAAAATCAACTAAGAACAAACAAACACATAAAAAGGTAAGACATGGCATGAATGGATCAACACTTAACTTCCCTCAAAAACATCAACTCACATCACAATGAAATCATAATCTAAGTTAGTTCATCAATCCATAACACAAAGCACAATAAACTAGTAGGCACCTCAGCACTCAATTGTTTAAGCAAGTGTTAACTCTATATAAAAGACACTAGAAGGTTGACCTCACGAGGATAGACAAGTGTTTCACTCATATGGTCTGTATGGTCAACTTCCTATCACTCGCATACATGTCAATATATCTCAAAGCATCCTATGTCCTACTCAGCATTATCTAAAAGTCGTAATGGTTGCTAATAATCAGGGGGTCTTTTCATCAGGTTATAATGGAGCTTAAGGTAAGGGTGAGGTAAAACATATGGATGGTAGCTAGACCACCCAATCCGAGGATATGTCATAAATATAACTAATCAATTGTCTAATCTAAACATCCTCACAAATATCACATTCATAAACAAACTCCCCAAATATCCCAATGTTCTAAGACCTAGAAGCACGAGTTTCAACTAGACACATGCCTTATTCTACTTTACATTCTTTTTAACTTCTTTTTCTTTTCTTTTTCTCTTTTTTCATTTTTTTAAATAACATACATTTGCAAACTTTAACAAACTATACATACTTAGCATGTTCTCGGCAAAAACTCGGCTTTTATATGGCCATAATACAACATTCCAACGAACATAACCAAAATTAAACCAAAGCTACCAATTAAACCCAATACACATGCAAACCTATAAGTCCTCAAATCGGATGATCAAAGGTAAGGAAGATGGATGATATAAGGTTTATAGTCGGCTTCCTCATCTAAGATCAAGAAAAGGCTCGGCTCAAATAATTAAAACAATGGATATGTAAGGGATTTTGTCTCTGAGGCTCTAGGCTCGAATACCAAAGAATGCCCCCATCCTATCACTAACTTCTATACAACCTAGACTATGATAAGTACTAGTAGGATACCTTGATCAACTAACTTTAGTATGCACCTCATGAAAAAATATAAAGACGGATATCTCTTCCTTCAGCTCAAATACTCACAAGGTTTACTCATCAACCCTCTAGTCTAGTCTACATAGTGAAACCACTAATCTAAACAACAGAGTGCAAGATTTCTATCAATTCCTAGGCTTTGTGCTCGAATTAGATCCCTAACTAAGCATACGATAAATTCTAACACAAGTTGAAAATTTTTGAGGGGGGTCAAATTTTTGAAAAATTCATGCCAAGTCTAAACCTAAACAAAACAACCTAACATACTAACATACTAAACAACCTAAAAGGAAGATTCCCAAAAGGAACCCTCCCCCACACTTGAATGACACATTGTCCTAAGATGTCTAAGATACTAATAAACACCTAAACACAAAACATGAATAAACACATTAATATAAATAAACATGCAACATATTGACTTACTAATGATGTGTCATGTAAACTATCTCCTTGTGACCTTTTTGGCTTTAAGCCTAATAGGATCACCTTGTAGTAACATGACACAACCATAAATGAGTTATAAACACACAAAATCAAAAACAGAATCAAAATACATGAAAGTACACAAACAAAGAAAATAAATAAAAAAAATAACAAAGTAGGAAAAAAGGAGCTCCTTGTCACTCTTGTGGAGGAGGTGGTGGGAATGTGAAGCTGTTGCCAAAGTTCTCCTCCTAAGTGCACATCCACTCAGCATGTGCTTACTACTGCTTGTAATGCTCTTACTGGCATGCCATATGAGCTCTCTGCTTAGTGTAGAACGCCTTCTACTCCTTTCTCTGAGCTACAAGCTCGGCCTCCATGAGAGCATTGTAGTTGTACTGGTGGTCCTACCCAGGTGCATTACTAACTACATAGTCCTACAGTTGCACACCATATCCATGAAACTGCTCTCTGTGACCCTGTAGTTGTACCTACATCATAGCAAACTGGTCACGTAAATATTGCACGTCTACCTGTGGGTCAGGTGACCAATGACTTGGCTCTGCTTCATCATGCTGGGGCCTGGTACTGATGGTTGGGGCCTGCCTCATATGGATCCTGTCTAGGACCCTCTTGTCCTTGTGCTGGCATCTGCCTTGGTGCTCTGAGGCAATCCTGAACTGCCATTCTCTCTTCCTACAGCTTGTACTCGACAACCTCCACTCCATCAGTCATTATCTTCTTGATCAGCTTGCTATAATGGAGTTTCTCAATATTGAGCAGTATGGGCTCCAAAATTAATCTACAAAAATCTGCAAACTGCTCAGAAAAATAGTGACGTATAATATGGGAAATAAGATGACCTAAATACAGATACCTAGGTTCCCTATCACTAATAGATCGCGCAAAGTAGTCAATGACCATCACAAAGGTGCTAAATGGGATATCGTGCATAGGCAGTCAGTGGCATAGGAGATCAGAAAACTTTAGACTCTTCCCATTGACAATAATGGTCAGAGTCATAAAGCGATGGAGGATGCCTAAATATGGTTCTCTAATTAGCGCATTAGGCACCGTCCCTGACTCATATCTCTCAAAACCTGTAATCTCTTGCCATGCCCGATGGGCCTGACTAGCGGGTGTGAAATCCAAAATACTTGGTCCAGCCTTAAGGCTAAATAGTGCATTAAACTCACTCTCATCCATGCTAAAATCAGTATCAAATACACGTATAGTAAATAATCATCTATTAGTCACAACTTGCAACGTGCAATAGAACTCTAAAACAAGCTCTTGCCTCGCCATTATCTCTCTAGTCTCAAAGTATCTCTACCCTAACTTCCTAAAAGCTGACCACAATTGTCTATCAACCCCTAATCTCTGCATGTCATCCCAATCAATTATAAAATGACTAAGGGCATTAAGTTGTGAGAATCTTTGATACCTCTCTCCCTCCTAATCATGGAAGATTGCGAAAGAAGCATTGTAGCAGTCGCAGATGTCTAAGAGTGGAGAATCTGGTGGAGAATTTGAAGGGTTCCTTGCGTGCTTTCTCTAGTCTCTGCGATAAATCTGGCTAGATCCTGCATCATCTGCCATTAAGGAATTGTTTCTGGCCTTGGGTATTATGGGTAAACGGTTTGGGAGGGTTAGGCTTGTTCAACTTTGAAATTTTTAGAGGAGGGAAGGATTGGGTTTTGATTTTTTATGAAAAATAGTACACGCCTGCGACTTTTATAAACTATTCTGCCCAAAACTGGCATTCGCCAGGTCCATTGGCATGCGCCATTTCCTCCAATTTTCCAATACTAGTGCACGCCAGGTCTATAGGTGTGCGCCAACTTTTCCGGACTCACATGGCATGGCATACCCCAATTATGTACAACTCGCAAAAATTTCACACTTAAGATATAAACACTAAAACCAATATAACAAACATAAGAAATAAAACATGCTAATCTAATTTTTTTGGCTTTTATGTATGTTGCATTCCTAGAAAGCTTGAAAACCAAATGCCCCATCCACATGGGTCGAAGGTGCAACTTCGACGCTCGTAATTCACATAACTCACAAATTGCATATCATGATGAACTACCTCTGCGTGCAACTTTTTCGGCTTTAAGCCTAATAGGGTCGCTATGTAGTAGCACGGTACACTCATTTTGCGAGTTAGTGCTATTCTTGCTACAGTCTCTGTCATGTTCTAACTTTCCACACCTTGGATAAAATTCAAATCGCTTTATCCTCCTCTTGTAGGCACTCTTTGATGTTCCTCTCAAGTGTCTCAAGAAGTTTTCATCACATTGCTTGATTATCAAAGTCTCTTTCGCTAGTCAGAGAATGATGAGGCAAATATCAATTGAGATTTTCCTAGAAATTAAGACACTAACTAGACAAATATACTTAGCGTAAAACATCATGTTCTTTATTCTCTGTAGGTAAAAGAGCCTTACTTTGTTCCAAATATTCAAGCACTGGATGGCACATAAACCGATTGTACCTTCGCATCTTGATTAATGTCACCCCCTCTAATATAGATTTTGCATCGTTGGCCATTAACTATAAAGACTAACCAGTTGCTATCTTTCAAATCAAGTGCATCGAAAGGGAACACTTTGACGATTTGATATGGGCCACTTCACTTGGATTTGAGCTTCCTCGGAAAGAGTCTTAGTCGCAAGTTATAGAGAAGAACATGTTGCCCCTCCTTGAAATCTTTTTTGATGATATAGGCATCATGTCTTTTCTTGGTCCTTTCCTTGTAAAGTCTTAAGCTCTCGAATACCAAGTTCCGCATTTCATCTAACTCCTCGAGTTAGAGTATTCTGCACTCTCTGGCTTTTTTGTAATCATAATTAAAGGTCTTAATAGCCTAAAATGCACGATGCTCAAGCTCAACTGGAAGATGGTATGTTTTGCCATAAACAAGCCTATAAGGCGACATTCCTATAGGTGTTCTAAATGCCATTCATTAAGCCCATAAGGCATCATCAAGCTTATTTGATCAATCCTTCCTTGCTATTCCGACCATCTTTTCTAATATTTTCTTAAGCTCTCGATTTGAAAGCTTAACCTGTCTGCTAGTTTGGGGATGATAAGGTATTGCCACTTTGTGCATTACCCCATATCTCTTTAGCAGGACTTCAAATTGCTTGTTGCAGAAATATGACCCACTATCACTGATTATCGCTCGCGGTACTCCAAATCTTGAGAAGAGCTTCTTAAGAAATTGGATAACTACTCTAGCATCATTTGTCAGTGATGCCAAAGCTTTTACCCACTTTGAAATGTAGTCTACTCCTACCAAGATATACTTGTTGCCATAAGATGTTAGGAAAAGTCCCATAAAGTCCAATCCCCAAACGTGATATGAATCTGATGGGCCAGATGTTTCAATCTGACTTTAATGGATTAATGCAAGTTCGTGCAAGTTCAAGAATCCCATTCAAAGCCCATGCAAGTTCGTGCATCAATCTATTTGGACGTGCATCAACCTAATTTGGACGTGCATCAACCTATTTTAGAAGCATGGAACTTTCTCAGATTCTACTTAAGCTATTTAGTAAAGTCAATAGTTTTGTTTAGGAAATTATATTCCAGCAACCTATGGATTGTTTAGGATATGAATCTACTTATATCTACTAGGTATTATATGCTTAGATTGCTTCTTGTTTAGTAGATTACAATCTGACCAGAATTCAACTATTTAGGATTAAGTATAATTTGGTCAGATTGCAAGCTCCTTTTTAGGAGTTAGTTTGTTTAGGAATATTTGAGACTTTTGGAGCCTATATAAAGGGTTCCTATGCAATAAAACATAAACCAACTTTGACATTCAGAATACAATTGAGTATTAAGTCTTTTGACTTTGTGAGTTTTGATAACTCTTCTCATTCTTGCCTAAGCTTGTGTGTTGTTTAGCTTGAACTTTATCTTCACTTATCAAACAAGACTTCCATCCTTGTTTGTGGTGTGATTCGACCTTGACTTGAGGTTCTCAGATTGTTCGTGGCTCGGGTTGAGGCTCTTTTGTCGAGGTTCTTGCTGGATCAGTTCATGGGTTTGAAGTCTATCTCCATTCTAAGCAACAATAGATCCAACAAGAATTGGGGACAAGAAAAGCGTTTGCTAATAGATTAGCTTCAAACTCTCCAAAACAAAATCTGAGAGCAAATAACTTCCTAAATAGCTTCAAGAACGTGCATGGGCTTTGAATGGGCTTCTTGGACTTGCACGAACTTGCATTAATCCATTAAAGTCAGATTGAAACATGTGGCCCATCAGATTCATATCAAAATGTCAAAGAGCTTAAGCTCTAAAATTCTAGATAATTACATTTCATTCCTCTTTGAGACATTTCCCATTCTTTGGCAGCGGTCACACTGCTCAACATAACTACGTACATCTTTAAAGATGAAAGGCCAATAGAATCCACATTCGAAGACTCGAGATGCGGTTCTTGAAACTCCATAATGACCTGAGTAAGGTGTATTGTGGCATTGCTTTAAAATATTTTCTACTTCCCAACTAGCAATGCAATGTCGAAGAATCCTATCACTGCACCTCTTAAAAAGGTACGGATTATCATATACATACATCTGAACATCCCGTAGAAATTTCTTCCTTTGGGGATAGCTCAGGTTTGTAGGAATAATTCCTCCAACTAAAAAGTTGGCATAATCAGCACACCAGGGAGCTTCTACTCTACTCATCGCCATCAGAGTTTCATCTAGAAACTCTTCTTGAATATTTCCTTCAATCTCCATCCCATCGCTTTTTTCTAGTTTAGAGAGATAATCTGCGACAATGTTTTCTGCTCCTTTCTTGTCCTTAATAGACAAGTCAAATTCTTGGAATAACAAAATCTAGCGCATCAAGCGAGGTTTGGCGTCTTGCTTTGAAAATAGATATCTCAAAGCTGCATGGTCAGTATAAATTATAACTTTCAAACCAAGCAAGTATGGCATGAATTTGTCACACGCGTAAACAACCGCAAGCATTTCTTTCTCTGTGGTTGTATAATTGAGTTAAGCTCCTGCCAATACTCAACTAGCATAGTAGATGACATGGAGTTTCCCCTCTTTCTTCTGTCCGAGCACACAACCCAAAGCTAGATCACTTGCATCATACATCAATTCAAAGAGAAGCTTCCAGTGTGGTGATGAAATCACGGGAGCTATGATAAGAGCTTTCTTTAGAGCATCAAATGCCTTAAGGTAGTGCTCATCAAAGTTGAAGGATACATCCTTAACTAGCAAATTTGTTAGAGGCTTAGCAATTAAAGAGAAGTTTTTGATGAATCTTCTATAAAATCCAGCATGACCCAGAAATGCTTTAACACCTTTAACTGTGGTTGGTGCATCCATTTTCTCTATCATCTCTGTCTTAGCTCTATCTACTTCCATTCCTGTTCTAGAAATCTTGTACCCAAGGACTATCCCTTCGTCTACCATAAAATGGCACTTTTCCTAGTTGAGCACGAGATTCTTTTCCTCACATCTCTCCAATAGTTTGTCTAAGTTTTCAAGACAATGATCAAATGAGTCTCCAAAAATAGAGAAGTCATCCATAAAGATTTCCATAATCTTCTCATTCATCTCCCAGAAGTTAGACTCCATGCAACGTTGGAACGTTGCTAGGGCACAGCTTAATCCAAAAGGCATTCTGCGATATGTAAAAATACCAAAGGGACAGGTGAAAGACGTGTTCTCTTGATCTTTGGGGTATATTGCAATTTGGTTGTACCCAGAGTACCCATCCAAAAAGCAATAATAAGAATACCCCGCTATCCTTTCCAACATTTGATCAATAAATGGAAGTGGGAAATGATCTTTTTGTGTGGCATCATTTAATTTACGATAATCAATGCACACTCTCTATCCGGTCATGGTTCTTGTTAGAATGAGTTCCCCTTCCTCATTGATCACAACTATCATTCCCCCTTTTTTGGGAACACAATAGATCGGGCTAACTCACTCACTATTCGAGATTGGATAGATAATTCTGGCTTTGAGGAGTTTTATCACTCCCTTCTTAACAACCTCCTTCATGTTAGGATTAAGTCTCCTTTATCGGTCTACTCTTGGCCTCGCTCCATCCTCCATGCAAATATGGTGCATCACAATTTTTGGGCTTATCCTTTTGATATCGGATATTTGCCAAGCAATGGCCTTAATCCGTTTGTTCACAACTGTGAGCACTTTCTCCTCTTCTTCCTTAGTGAGCTTATTCGATATAATAATCAGTAATCTCCTTCCATCTATTAAGAAAGTATATCTCAGATGCGAGGGTAGCTCTTTCAGTTCTAAGGAAGGAGCCTTCATAGTCGAGGGTGGAGTCCAATATTTCAAATGAATTTTGAGCTCCTCAAGTAAACCTTTCTTATCAATTTCCTCCTTAACTTCTTCCACAATATCTTCCTCTTCATTCTCTAGTTCTTTATCCTCAATTCTAGAGATTTTCTCCTTGTAGAACTCGAGGATACACTCATCTACAACATCAATTTTCATGCACATCCCTTCATCAAGAGGATAGCGCATAACACTTGTGATGTTAAACTCAACCTTCTCATCTCCAATTCTAAGTACCAATCTACCAATGCATGTGCAGTGTTGAGGAAGGGTCTGCCGTAAATTAGTGGACAGTTCTTGTCCTCAGAGAAATCTAAAACCACAAAGTCAACTTGGAAGATGAACTTGTCAAGTTGGTAATTCCTTGCAATTCCTTAAAGACTCTCCTTCATACTGTTTGAAGTTGGTAATTAACGAGTTTGTTAGTCTTAGAGTAGGGGAAATATTTGTCAAGGAAAGCGTTTGCCAATTGCTCCCATGTGGTTATTAGAGTACCCTTAAGTCGCTTATACCAGAGTTTAGCCTTGTCCCTTAACGTATAAGGAAATATTCTGATCTTAACAGCATCATCAGATGCTCCAGGATGCTTAAAGTTATCAGCTAATTCCATGAAGTTCTCCAGATGTTCATTGAGATCTTTATTAGACAAACCGTAGAACTGACCCGAAGCTTGAAGTATATGAATCACAGCCGGCTTAATTTCAAAGTGATTAGCTTTGATAGCTGGCCGTTGAATTCCAGTTAAAGCTCCTTTGTAAGTTGGTCTTCCATGGTCCATTAAAGAAGGTCGAGGACCAGGTACTCTGTCCCCTTGACCTTCCTGCCTTTGGTCCATTCTCTCTTTTTCTCATCTCTCCTTACGTAATGACCTTTCTAATCGCGTTATTTCCTCTTCAATCTCCAACAGAGAAATATTGGTTGAATGAGTTAAGGGCATGCATGTAACTTATCAAGCAAGACAAGTCACTCTGTCCAAAAGTAAACAAAAAACCAAAAATAAAAGAAAAATAAAAAACAAAAAATATACTAATCCGAGTTTGTAAACTGAATTGAGAGTCTAAATTCTCAATCCTCGGCAATAGCGCCAATTGACAATTCGCTTCATTGAACGTTCTACCTTAATTCTACTTAATAATGGATGATCAATTATTTGTCCGGTCTTCCTGGCATATGCTAAACAAGGTTGGCATGCGCCAACTTTCGACTAGCCTGAAGCTTAGGCACATACCAATAGCACCTAGCGTGAGCTAAAAGCTCCCGGACAAACAAACTTGGCGCATGCCAATGTTGGCTGGCGTACGTCAATTAGTCAGCAAAATTGCAGCGAATTGCAATAAGAGTAAGCAGGGGATATCGTACCACATGGATTGAATTTTTAGGCCTATTGTAAGGTTAACAAACTATTCTAGGATAAGATTATAAAGTTTTGTTTGTTGTTTGCACTATCTAAAGTCTAAAACACAAATATAAAGATCACAACTTAGCTATTGGTTTACTAGAAACTAACTTACTAAGAATAACAACTTATGCTACTAAAAACGAGCAAGGTACCTAAACTAGCAACATAAATATAAGATACAGAGGGTTTTTAGTGTATGTGATGTGGTTCGAGTGAATCTAAGACAACTAATCCTCACTTTCGCATAAGACTAGCCAAAGTTGCTCCTTAATTAGACTTAGAATGGTTAGATATGTTCTTTCGACCCACCAAGTATCTAAGCTAGCTAAGCACCAACTATATGCTCCACTCCAAAGACAATTAGTACACCAAGAAGATTTCTCTCCTAGCAAGAGTACTCATCGTCAAACCAACCTATCCATCAATTCTATCTACTTTCGGTCTCAAGTTTTGACTAGCTACTAAGGCTTGGTTGATGTGATCTCGGTAGGAGAAACACAAATTTACATATCTATTGTTACTTAGGATGGAGTAGACTTCAAACCCACGAACTGAACCAGCAAGAACCTTGGCAAATGAGCCTCAACCCGAGCCAAGAGCAATCTGAGAACCTTAGTCCAAGTCGAATCATGCCACAAACAAGGATGGAAGACTTGTTTGATAAGTGAAAATAAAGTTCAAGCTAAACGACACACAAGCTTAGGTAAGAACAAGCAGAGTTATCAAAACTCACTAAGTCAAAGACTTATAATATTCAGAATGAATTCATGTATCCCCATTTTATTATGCTAAGATGCCTTTATATAGGCTACAAAGTCTTCAAACATTCTTAAACAATCTAACTCCAAAAAGGAGCTTGCAATCTGACCAAATTATACTTAATCCTAAGGGTAAATTACATCTGGCCCCCTCGGGTTTGGAGTATTTAACGCTCGCCCCCTTGCTATTCTAAAATCGATTAAAAAACCCTTCCTGTATGGCAAAATTGTACGAATCAGCCCCTCATGCTGGAATCGGAGATTTTCTCCGGCGAAGAGGTACCAAAAATGACACAAATGCCCTTTTATTAAAAAAAACAATAAACAACTCAACAGAAAAAACAAATAAACTAATAAACAACAAAAAAACTATTAAACATCACGGTACAACCCTTAACCCTCCCTTCTCCATCTCCCTGCGGTGGCCGACTTGAAACTCGGTGTTCCTCTCACTTCTAATAAATGTCACCGAGACCTGCTCCTTGTTCCTCCTAATAAAATAAAAAACTATATAAAAAAATAATAAACGTCACCGTAGAGCTGCTCTTTGTTCCTCCTCCCGGTAGAGACCCACGATAGGAACACATCCTCGACCTCTATGAGCCGGTGGCAGATTTCGGGGATCTGAAGCTCCTCGACGATTCTAGGGATCTGAAGCTCCTCGGGAACCCGTCCTCAACGTCCATCAATCATGGCGAGGCCATTGCTTATGAGCTGGCTCGACAGCCCGAGGAGATGCTTTATCTTGTCACCGGCATCGAACGTGGTGTTCTCAAACCCGTCGAGGCAAGTCTGCTGGTAGGTAATGGTTGTGTTGAGCCATATCTTGAGGTTGTCCACGTCCTCGATGAACTTCATCTATCGAAGGCACCCAGCTGATCGAATTTCAAGTCGCTCGTGCTCACTGTCCCGAGGCCTCCTTACATAGCTTTTGGAGAGCTCCGGGGCTCTCCGGCGAGCCTCAATTCCATGACGCTGAGGGGATTTCACATATGTGAAGCCGCGTGCGAGCTTGCCACTCGTGTCTTGAAGGAAGCGGGCAAATTAGTCATGGTGTATTGTATGCAACGTGTTTGATTATTTGCAGCTGTTAATTATGTTATGTTAATGGGAAATTGACGAAGCAGTGACAAGATGATTGAGAAATTATGGGTTTTTTGCCTCTTTGTACTCTGTTTGAAATAATTGAGAAATTATGGTTTTTTTTCTTTTGATGTTATTTGGTTTGGAAAATTGGAGCCTAGTTCTCCGAGTCCTCAGACCTGAAATGATGAGGAGAAGAAGAGAGGAGGGATGAAGAGAAGGGCGCTTGAACATCCCGAGAAGTAGTAGCAAGGGTTTAAAAGAGGAGAGACACAGGGAGGAGGAGGAGAAGTGAGGAGGGATGATTGAATTGTGGAAGTTTTGGTTGGGTGGGATTGGAATTTATTAGGGTTCCTTTATCTTTTTATGGTTAGAGTTTCGATCAGAATCTGTTAGGGAGAAAAGAGGAGGAAGAGGAGAGAGGAAGGGGGAGGAAAGGAAGAGGAGAGAGAAGTTTTTTTTTGTTTTTTAATAGAAGGGCATTTGTGTCATTTCTGGTGCCTCCTCGCCGGAGAAAATCCCCGATTTCGGCATAAGGGGCTGATTCGTACAATTTCGCCATACAGGAAGGGTTTTTTAATCGATTTTAAAATAACAGGGGGGCGAGCGTTAAATACTCCAAACCCGAGGGGGCCAGATGTAATTTACCCTAATCCTAAATACGTGAATTCTGGTCAGATTGTAATCTACTAAACAAGAAGTTATCTAAGCATATAATAATACCTAGTAGATATAAGAAGATTCACGTCCTAAACAAGCCATAGGTTGCTGGAATGTAATTTCCTAAACAAAACTATTGACTTTACTAAATAGCTTGAGTAGTATCTGAGAAAGTTCCATGCTTCCAAAATAGGTTGATGCACGTCCAAATTAGGTTGATGCACGTCCAAATAGGTTGATACACGTCCATAATATGTTGATCTCCATACGTGCATATTTCCAAAAGATTGCATGCATTATAGGCTTCTAAATTAGCTTTAAACTCTCCAAAATGAAATCTGAGCACAAATAACTTCCTAAATAGTTTCAAGAACGTGCATGGGCTTGGCATGGGCTTCATGGATGTCCTTGGTATTGCACAAACTTGCATGGGCTTCATGGACACGTCCTTGGACTTGCACAAACTTGCTTGAAACTTCTTGACCTATCAGATTCATATCATGGCCCATCAAATTCATATCATTCCCCTCCTCTTGAAAGGGATTTGTCCTCAAATCCTTACATACATCATGCATTCTTATATGTATAATATTGCTGGAACAAGGTTTAACTTTTGAATGTTGTGGCTACACTTGATATCTCCCATTCCAACTGAATAAATACTTTGAGCATAAAAAGTAGGATGTCATCTCTAATTGGAAAGCCAAGAACATACTTGTTTGCACAAACCTTTCTTTAGACCTCAGATTATTCCACAAGTTGAGCAATATTGAGCCTCCAACATAATGGTACTTATCAACTCCTAAGAAGTCAATATGATCAATATGTTTAATAACAAAATCAGGAGACATGTAAGATATGGGCTGAACCTCTTCCTTGTCATTAGTAACAACAAGTTTGTCACGCTTACCAACAATAGTAACAAGGCGCCTCCTCATGTGATCAACTTCCATAACTTCTGATTCGTCAAACAAATTTCTCATGTAAAGAAGTGACATGTCATGCTCATGAAAACACTCTCCATCAAATAAATCAATGGAAAATTCTCCAAACTCTTCCCATGTCAAAACATCTTCAATAATCTGATCAGAACAACATACCTTCTCCTCATTTTTGCACTTAGCTTGAGAGATGATTTTATGTCGTGCTTCACTACTTTCTTTAAATGCAAGTCAATTTCTCTAACCAAATCAGCTTTAAGTTCCTCCCAACGGTCATCTCCTCGTTGCCTTGCCTCTATAGGTTTGCGATCAATCCTCTGCCTCCTAAGACTCCTTGTAGAGCCTATGTCTTTATCTTGATCAGATTCATCTCCACTCGGCCCTCCAATAGGTGCTCTACTCTTTTATGCTTGAAGTTTGCCTCTTGGTTGTTGCCTTGTGTGAGAGTTCCATATTGCATCCATGCGTTGGCACAATGGCTCAATCTCCGCTCGCAAGATATGTTGGCACTTTCTTGTCAAGGCCTCCATACATATCTTTAAATCAACATTGCCTAAAGTTTGGCCTTCTTGAGACATGTTGTTGCTGCAAAAAAAAAATTTTGTTTCCCTTTTTTTCTCTCTTTTGTTTCCTGTTTCCCCTTTTTTTGTTTCTTTTCTATTTTTTTCTCCCTTTTTTTCATTTTTTTTTCTTGATCAGAATACACAACCTAGAACACTAAGTCACGAATTTGATGACACAAAGCTAAAATGAATCAACTACTTAATACGAGACAAACTAATCTAACAAATAGAAATAACAAAAATAGATAGCCTAAAACAACAAGTCGTAGCTCTGATACCAACTAATGTGATCTCAATAGGAGAAACACGAATTTATGGATCTATTATTGCTTAGGATGGAGGCGCGCATCCGCCAACACATTCATTCCCTAAAAAGTAACAAGCAACACGAAGTACTAAACAAACAACAAAAGAAACAAGGAGGCAATTCAAATTTGTTCACCCGGTTCGATCGTCACTGATCTATATTCGGAGGCGTCCAAATCAGGAGAGATTCCACTATAATCACGAGATACACTGCTCTTTACAATAGACGTCGCACTCGACTCTCCTCTCTTACTCTCCCATCGCATTGGCTACCCACACTCTGAGAGCTCACTCTCTTCGGGCCAAACCCTGGACTCGGGCTCGACCCTCTCTACGGACAACTACTCTCGAGCTTGCCCTTCACACGGAGATAACCCTTCTCTCAGGTCTTCTTTAAACCCACGAACTGAACCAGCAAAAACCTTGGCAACCGAGCCTCAACCTGAGCCAAGAGCAATCTGAGAACCTTAGTCTAAGTCGAATCACGCCACAAATAAGGATGGAAGACTTGTTTGATAAGTGAAAATAAAGTTCAAGCTAAATGACACACAAGCTTAGGCAAGAACAAGCAGAGTTATCAAAACTCACTAAGTCAAAGACTTATAATATTCAAAATGAATTCATGTATTGGGGTCCCCATTTTATTATGCTAAGATGCCTTTATATAGGCTACAAAGTCTTCAAACATTCCTAAACAATCTAACTCCTAAAAAGGAGCTTGCAATCTGACCAAATTATACTTAATCCTAAATAGGTGAATTCTAGTCAGATTGTAATCTACTAAACAAGAAGTAATCTAAGCATATAATAATACCTAGTAGATATAAGTAGATTCACGTCCTAAACAAGCCATAGGTTGCTGGAATGTAATTTCCTAAACAAAATTATTGACTTTACTAAATAGCTTAAATAGAATCTGAGAAAGTTCCATGCTTCTAAAATAGGTTGATGCACGTCCAAATTAGGTTGATGCACATCCAAATAGGTTGATGCACGTCCATAATAGGTTGATCTCCATACGTGCATGCTTCCAGAAGATTGCGTGCATTCTAGGCTTCCAAATTAGCTTTAAACTCTCCAAAACAAAATCTGAGCACAAATAACTTCCTAAATAGCTTCAAGAACGTGCATGGGCTTGGCATGGGCTTCATGGACGTCCTTGGTCTTGCACAAACTTACATGGGCTTCATGGATATGTCCTTGGACTTGCACAAACTTACTTGAAACTTCTTGACCTATCAGATTCATATCATGGCACATCAGATTCATATCATTGGTAATCAAGCAAGTCTAAGCAATAGTATCAAGCACGTTGATAAGAACACAAACATTAACATGCACACCTCATAACCATGGTTACATCAAAGGTAACAAGGCACCAAACTCATTTAACTACTCACACATACTATTAATTAACATCATAAGCATAAACATAGACAAAGAGTAAAAAGGAAAGGAGACTTATAAGGACTCCAAGCTCCCCCTCTTCAAGTCCACGTTCTTCAGCCAGAAATAATATTACTCAGTGAAATATGTACTATCTAATATATGTAACATATATCTTTTACAAACAAGGGCAAAAAGCCTTATATACTATATCTAATTTAATTAAAAGATAAGTTTTATACTAAACTAACAAAATATCTAGGCTAAACTGACTTCAATGCCTGGAAAACTGAAGTTGCAATTATTACAAGCATTAAATATGGCATGTGCTTTATCCCTCTCTGAGTTAAAGATCAAATTAGCCCACTTGCAGCTTCTATCAGTCTATCCTGGCTTGCGCCAGCTTCACTTGGCATGCGCCAGGTCTTCATGATTTCTATCTTCGAATGCATCTGGTCATCTGAGTGAATGGTCGTCTGAGTAATGGTTACTCAGCGTGTGCCATATAGGATTGGCATGCACAAGATGACAGTGCATTGTATTCCTTGGCTTTGCATCTTCCCTCTCGTCCTTGGCTTCGCATGTCCACTCAATCATCCTCCACTTCTCCTCAAATAAGCTCCTAAAAAAACAAACTTAATAAAAAACAATAAACACTACAAAAACACACAATGAACAAATTAACATTACGACAACTAAAATGCAACTAAATCAACCTAAAACACTAAGAATAACCTACTAAAAGGACACGAATAATGAGTGTTTTTGACACTCATCATTTACATAAAATCGTGTATAGCTACGCAATTTTTATAAAAAAAACTTGTAAGGTAGATCACACGCCGACCCAACTCTAACGAACCCAACTTGTAGGATCACTAAAGTCTTTGCTATTTCAAAACATCATATTAGTTCATCTCTATGAGATTCATGTACCAATAATTCTCTCGACAAATAATTAGGTACACAAAGTTTATTTTCACGAAACATATATCCCCCATACCTAAAGAACTTACTAGAAGCAACTTTATGAGTTTCTCAAAACAATTCATTAAATTCATTATCATCAGCATATAACTCCTTAATGTACTCAAAACCAAGCTATTTTGCATCAAGTGTTGTGATAAAAAAGTACCTTCACAAAAGTGCATTAGCACCTACATTATGCTAACATTACTTATAATGTATGACATATGGCAACGTCTTAATAAATTCCACTGAATGTTCATGTCTCTTGTTCATCTTGTACTGACCTTTTAAATGCTTTAAAATTCATGGTCAGTATGAATCACGAAACCTTGGCCACATGTAATGATGCCATGTCTCCAAAGTTTGAACTAATGCATACAACTCCTTGTTGAAAGTTGGGTAATTCATGGCTGCTCTGTTTAGTTTTTTACTAAAATAGGCAACTAGTCGTCCTTCTTGCATGAGCATAGCTCTTATCCTAACACCTATAGCATCACTTTCAATTTCAAACGCTTTATAAAAATTAGGTTATGATAATAAAGGGGCATTTGTTAACTTTTCATTGATGAGTTAGAATGCATTCTCTTGGACTTACCCCAACTAAATCCAATGTTTTTCTTGATCACTTTAATAAGTGGACAACTATACTACTAAAGGTCTCCAGAAATCTCATATAAAAACTAGGTAGTCCATAGAAACTTTGGATGTTAGCAATACTTGTGGGACTTGGCCAATCGGATTACACGTATCTTCTCTTCATCAACCTATATTATTTCAGTACTAAAAAACATAAAATTATCAGTGCAAAAAGTGCACTTCTTCAAGATAGCAAATAGTTGACCTGCCATAAGTGTATTTAGAACTAATTTCAAATGTTCCATATGATCTTCCAAGTTTTTACTATAAATATGCTGATAGATGAGCATAACACATGATTCGTTAGTCTCATAAAAGTGTTAGGAGTATTAGACAAACCAAATGGCTTGACCATCCACTCATATTAACCATATTTTGTCTTAAAGGTTGTCTTACACTCATCTCCTTCTTTCATTCAAATTTGATGATATCTACTTTTTAAATCAATATTAGAAAATATACTAGATCCATGTAACTCGACTAACATGTCATCTAAACGAGGAATATGATATTGATATTTTATTATTATATTATTGACAACTCAATAATTATGCACATCCTCAATGATCCATCCTTCTAATAGCTCGTTAACTTGTCTCTTAAGTTTCTTTGTTTCATCAGGATTATTCCTATAGCCTGGACAGTTAGGGATAGTACCTCCTGGAACAAAATAATTTGATGTTCAATCGCTCGAAATGGTAGTAACCAAGGTGGTAATTTGATGTCTCACTTTCATTCTTTTTATTTCCAATCTCATTGGCCATTTTTCTATTTTCTTTTAAGCTCTTTTTCTCCTCTCACTTCTTTTCTTTTGATCAATCTTTTTTTGATCAATTTCTTTTTTTTAACTTTAATTGATCTTCAAAAACTTGTTGCAGTGTCAGTGGCGTTAATGTGATTACTTGTTGATTAAGTGTGAATGAGTATTTGTTTATATAGCCATCATGCAATTTTGATTTTGAGTGATGTCGAACATGGTTGAGTTTTGTTGCATGCATATATCATACATGACTATATGTTATGTTCTATCTTCTTACCAAGTATTTTCAAATAATTACCTCTTACTAATCTATCTTAGGTTTTGAGGTGCCATGGTTGCTTTAGATTCTGGAGTCTCTGGTATAAGCCCATCTCTTTTATTCGAGGACTACTCTTTAAAAGTCTCTAGATTGTGTCATAGTTTGTACTCATGCATAGAAGTTCCATAAAGGTTTTCAAAGGCTAGATCATGATTTATGTCTAAACTTGAACTTGTTGTTTTCTGGAAACTTGTTCAAACTTTTTGTTGATGGTTCATATACCATCTTTGCATATATTATATTTTTGTGAGGCTTGTGAACATAACTTGCCTCTATGTTTGTTTGATGTGAGGTTTTGGTGGAACTTTGTGATATATTTTGAGGCTTGCTAGACTATACTGATGTAGATATTTTTCGTGGAGTCTAGCACTGGTCACCGACCTGAGTGTGGGTCGTGACACAAATTTAGTAATTTGCACTAGTGATAAGTAGTAATATGCATTGTTATGATTTAATAGTTTGTATTGTTGTCATTAATGGTTTGTTACGATATGATTCAATAGTTTACTATGTTGTGATTCAATTATTTAATTGTTTGTTCTTCTGTGCTTCAATAATTTGTTCTTTTGTGATTCACTCGTTACTTATGTTATGATTCAATTAGTTTGTTATATTGTGATAGAGTGTAAACTTACATGATATACTAATTTGAACAACATGATACACGGGTTTAATCTACATGATACAATTGTTTGAATTATATGATACACTATTTTGAAATACATAATAAATTAGTTTGAATTATATTATACATTGATTTAAACTACATGTAATTTGAACAACATGATCCATTGGTTGAAACCTATATATTAGACAACAATCTGATTTATATAAAGAAAATGAGTAATACAACTGAAAGTGAAGAAAACTAACTTTGCAAGTAGTGATAATATTTTTAGTGTCTTCTATTTTTGTTGATCCTTACCTTTTTGTTAGTTTGTAAAAAAAAAAACTGAATCGTAATTATCTCATTTTTCAATTATAATAGCCCACCGCTTTGTACAAATATATGTTAATTAAATTAACTCATTGCAAACTTACTTTATTATTACCTTTGCCACCAATTAATTACAAAAGATGAATCATCGTACAAGGACGGGGTAAGGTAAGGGATTGTAGAACCACGTCACAAAATTCATTCAGAAGAGCCCATAAAAAAGTCGCAATCCCCACCCCACCACCGTCACCGAACAAAAGCTCCTCTAAATAAAAAATGAATCAAAAAGGAGAAAGGGGTGAGAGTGAGCTACAGCTAGTGTGAAGGAAAGGAGGGAGAGCTACAAGTCATGCCCCCTTCCGCCGACGGTGCGAACCACCGCCCCGGCCCGCCCACATCCACCCAACCAAACCAGAACTCACTCCCTCGCTACCAGCAACAACCGTACTACCCCAGATCGGAGTTCAGGTCATCGTCATCCTCGGCCTCGTTCAAGGGTTGCTGCTGCTGCCTGTTCCTCCTTTTTTCGCTCCTCGCGCTTGTCGCCCTTGCGGTGGTCCTGGTGGTCGTCCTGGCGGTGAAGCCCAAGAAGCCCCAGTTCGATCTCCAGCAGGTCGGGGTCCAGTACATGGGAATCTCAACCGCCTCCGCCTCCCCAGCCGGGGCAACCACCGCGGCGTCGATATCCCTGACCATAAACATGCTGTTCACGGCGGTGAACCCCAACAAGGTTGGGATCAAGTACGGCGAGTCCAGGTTCACTGTGCTGTACCGGGGGATCCCGTTAGGGAAGGCCAAGGTGCCCGGTTTCTACCAGGAGGCACACAGCCAGCGCCAGGTTGTTGCCACCGTCGCCGTGGATCGATTCAGCCTCATGCAGGCTGACGCCGCCGACCTCGTCCGCGATGCCTCCCTCAACGACCGCGTCGAGCTCACCGTCCGGGGCGATGTCGCCGCCAAGATCCGCGTCATGGAATTCGACACTCCCGGTGTCCAGGTCAGTTTCGCATCAACCAAACCCTTTCCTTTTATTTCCTTGCATTTTGCTTCCAGTTTAAGACGAGTGATGAGAGTGTTTGTCTTCGCGTCACTGTGTCCGTGTCTCTTTCTATCTCCAAGTTTACTTTCCTTTACTTTTATTTTACCTTTTTCCTTTTCTTGGAGGCAGGAATAGAATAGGTGAGGGAAATGGGCCCCACCCTCCTGGCTGAGTGGGACCATTTTCGAGACATGGTTCTGACTTATTTTGTCGGGTTCCTTTTCTGTCTTTTAGTGGAATTCCATGTGGTCTCTCGGTTGCAGAGTGAATTATTATATCAGAAACTTAGATACAAGTATCACTTAGATTTTCTTTAAAATCATCGTGACAAAAAAAAAAAATTATATCTTAAACAAGTTTCTTGAGACCACAAAAATATTGAATAACTATTGGGATTATACCATGTTCAAACTTTAATTAGTTGGTCTAATGACGAGGATACTTAGTGATACAGGTTAAAAAAATTAGAAACCAATTATAAATGAATTAATAATTATTCCACATGAATTTCTAACTTTTGCAATAATGTATTTTCTTTAGTTGACATCAATTTGTTAGTTCCTTCAATTTTGGTGGAATTGTTTAAGTTTTAGTGAAGTTCACAACATTTGAAAAGTAATGTATGAAATAAATTCCATAGTTTGACTAAACATGACCATGCAAGGATTGAAAAATTAGTTCCTTATTCTTGTATACCATCTGTACTATTTTCCTCATTTCGTGATATGTTTTATATTTGCAACTGGTAATTGATTTCTTGCCATCTTTTTTCTCTTGTTAATTGGAGTAGTAACTAGTAATAATAATTGTTTGAATTTCAATCAGAATTATCTCCTGAGACTCACGAGTATGCTACCACTCGTATATTGGCAATGTTTTTCTTTGACGAGTGATATACTCACCAATGATTGTAGTTTGTGTTCTGGTCTACATTCTTGTTTGCAACTCTCATCAATTCTCCTTTCAATGAGCAAGATAGTCTTGTTTCATATTTTCCGTTGATCTATTCATATGGATACTCTTGTCTATGTAGCTTCACATGCTTAGCCAAATGGCACTTGCCGGGATGGCACAAGGCCTAGAAAAGTTAACGTAGTTTCAGGTTTGCAATTGCAACGATTGATTAGTTATAAAAATACTTCACTTGCACTAATTTGAAAATGCAAGAACTATTCTCAGAATTAATGTTGCTCCTTGAATTTGAGACAAGAAGCTCAGTCATTGTTTATTGGTGACAAACATGTCTATAGATTCTGGTTGCTTCCTCCTGTGGATGTGCCATGGCTTCTCGAGGAGATGTGCTGCATACATATTTCATTGTAACCAAGCTTGCACACATGTAATGTACAGTATCGATTAGATTTTGATTTAACTCAATTGATAATTACTTTGTGTGTTTTGGATAATATTCATGTTCAAAAAGTAGGAGCTGTATTCTGTGTATTATTGGAATGGTTAAGAAAATAATGACCTCGTAGTTCAAATGAATTATATTAGAAATAATCTGTCGTCTGAAAGATGAGTTTCAATCTGCAGGTATCAGTGAACTGTGCAATAGTGATCAGCCCAAGGAACCAGTCATTGACATACAAGCAATGCGGGTTTGACGGATTGAGTCTCTGACATTTCTTGAAACTGAGGAGAACGTAGACCGACCACCCAAGGAACCTCTCATTGACATAACCGCAATGCAGGTTAGCAGAAGAACTAGTTTGATAGAGGCAAAGCCGCTGATTTATTCTTGCTAAAGAGCAGAATACTTGCAAAATTTTGATGCTAGTGCTCTCTGGCTGTAAGGGGACTTGCTTGGCTGGTTACCTTGATTTGCATGAAATCTTGCAGTTGCATCTTTCGTAAGTGTAACATAATTACACTCATGGTAGTCACTCGTTATTAAATTAATTATTATGCTTATTGACCCACTAAATTTGTAGTCCTCGCCCCAAATGGGCCTAGTAATGTGAAACTGACGTCCTAAGAGAAGTCAACTTTCTTGGGGTGTTATTATTATCCGTAACTTCTAATTTCTTCCGAGTTGATTACTAACAAACCTATATAGCTTATAGGTCGTAAGCGGTATAAAACCAAAAAAAAAAAGTTAGCGTTCCATGTAAGGGGTCTGTACACAAAGTGAATAGATTATTTTAGACCGTTTAGATTGAAACCGCTAATAACAACAAGTTTTGGTTTTAAAATGTTAGTATCGTAACTCCGGTTATGATATTGACATGTTTTATTATCGATATCGACTTTTGTTTACGACAGCGACATGTTACAAATGATATTCAAAGTAGAATGTTTTGTATTCTAACTTTCAGAACCACAATTAATGAGATTCGTATGAAAAGAGAAACAATAGAGAAGAAAGTAGAGAGTTGATGAGAATAGGGTGTGTTTATAGGATTCAATGGTCATAATGTAAGTTTTTAATGGTGACAAGTGGTCAGAATATCTCAAAGCCACCTTAATTTTACACGGAGCGTCAGCAATTGCATGAAAAATATCTCAGAAAACTCATTTTCGAAAATTTTATCTCTTTCAACGAAACGACTAAAATTTAGAAGGCATCTTTTCCGAGTTCTTGATCCAAATTAACTATATTGGGGTCGAGAATTCTATATTAAGGTAAAAGTATCGCAAAACCGGGGCTTTTTCTTTCCATATTCACAAGAAAATTTTTAAACACAAAGAAGAAACTCTATTATATAATGACCAGTAGAGAGCAAACTTCTCTCACAACTTGGATGGAAATACAAAATTAAGGAGCACGGCGTGTTCTACATACTCTAAAGTCTTTTTTTTTCTCAAGCCAATCCATTTTGGTAACAAATGTAAATAACATTATTTTTTTAGTCCAATCACAAAGTTCGCTAAAACATTGAGAAAAATATTCACCAGTGTAACTTTTTAATATCCTAATTTGTTCAACTGTTTGATACAAACTATGACAACGAATGTGGCAATATCCAACTTCGAAAGTTTAAATATCTTATCATTTTAGATTAGTTTGTGATAAAAAAATCTCGATCTGATATTTATATACATGAACTTTAATATGAAAACAATGGCCTACAATATGAGTTGAAACAAAGGAACTATGATGGAAGGAGAAGTTTTAGAAAGTGAATTCTAATTAAATATAATATTTTAGAAACATTGAGCTGACGTGAGTCATACCAATTAATTTAGGGTGTTCAAGAGATCACATAAAATTCGTTGTGAAAGTTTGGTACCAAATAGATGACACTTGAAACAAATTAATTCTCGATTTAAATTAATATTGACCGAAAGTTATACAAGTTTATCAACGATCATGAATTTAATATTTATAATTCGTATAATAGTTAATTTATTGATCGTGGTTAATGAAGGACGCTATAACCACTCATCAATTGACCATTGTTAATTAAGGAAAATTGATGACCATCATTATTTATTAAATGGGGTCTCAAAACTCACTGATAAAAGTGATATCCTCTTCCCATTATAAAAAAATCCCCATATGGGTACAACTATTTGGTCCATCAAATTTGAATTAATTTGAAAAAAGTAAGATTAAATGATCCAAAAATTGTAAAGGACAATTTAGATTTTTCTTTTTTAGTATAATTAACATTAATTATCCCATTTTAAGGTAAATTTAAAATCTAAACCCACGCAATTAATATTTTCCTTTTTTTAACATAATTAACATTAATTATTTTATTTTTAAGGTAAATTTAAAATCTAAATCTTTAATTTATGGTGATTGAATATACCTCGAATGTACTATTATAGAATACACAAACGGCGACAAAAATTTAAAATTTCAACTTCTTGGTATTTCCTTCCCGCTGATTTGTCTTAGTTAAGTAATTTTAATGCTGGTTGTGTTTGTTTTGTCTCAGTTAAGTTACTGGTTTGTCTCAATTAAGATACTGATTTGCGTCAGTTATGTTAATAGTTTATTTTAGTTATGTTACTGATTTGTCTCAATTAGGATATATGTTTGTGTCAGTTATGTTACGGGTTTGACTTACTTGTTTTAGTGGTTTATCTTACTTAAGATACTGGTTTGTCTCAGTTAAGATACTAGTTTGTATCAGTTATATTACTAGTTTATCTCAATTAAGATACTGGTTTATCTCAGATAAGATGCTAGTTTGTGTTACTTATGTTAGCGGTTTGAAATCTTATGATGCTGGTTTGTTGTATTTTTTCATAATCTGACACTTTTCTGCAAACCTAGCAAGGTGGGGGCTGTCAATGAGTTCTTACAGTCACATATTCCTACCTACAAACAAAAAGAACAAGCCAGTCATATCAAAAAGGCAAGATTTGAATTTCTGATCTAGAAATCAATGACACCGAATAAAAAAACCAGCAACACTGATTAAAAATTAGCAAAACCGAATACAAAACTAGCAACACTAAATAAAAAATTAGCGACAGAGTTAAAAACTAGTAACACCGATTAAAAATCTAGCAACAACGAATAAAAAACTAGCAATACTGAATAAAAAACTAGTGATACAGAGCTAAAAACCAACGACACCAAAAAAAACAACAATACCGAATAAAAAACTAGCGACACTAAATAAAAATCAGCAGCACCAAATAAAAAACTATCGACATCAAATAAAAAATCAACAACACATAATAAAAAATCAGCTATACCGAAAAAAAAACCGGATTGTCACGGAACAAACCATAATCGTCAAACATTCGTGTTTAAAACTAGCAAAATCAAAAAAAGACGAGATAGTTATGGATTTGATCGACTTCACGCCATTGGTAGAAGTGGGGACGCTGCCAAAAGATAGGAGAATGCTGATTGAGGACATTGGACATTAGTATTCGAGGGTCGTCAAAATAAAAAAAGAATATGGAAATTAATTAGAGAGAAATAAGCTAATTAGAGAGAGAAACTATTTCACTCAAAATTATGTGGTTAGAGAGATTAATTGGAGAGAGAGAAAGAAGCTAGAGTTATTTTACCAAACCACTCTTTCTTATTGATTACATTTCTTTAGTCCCCATATGGGGACAAAATGCTTCTCCCCACCGTATCTAAACCTGATTATCCAGGATTTGGATTCAGTGGGGACCAAAGAGGGGGACAAGTATTTGGTCTATCAGATTTGAATTAATTTGAAAAAAGTAAGATCTAATAGTCCAAAAGTTATCAAGGTCAATTTAGACTTTTGCTCAAACTCAAAAAACCAGGCAATCAATACTTTCCCTTTTTTTTTTATCATAATTAACATTAATTGTCCTATTTTTTAAGGTAAATTTGAAATCTCAATCTAGGCAAATAATAGTTTCTTTTTTAATCATAATTAACATTAATTATCTAAATTGTTTAAGGTAAATTTTAAATCTAAATCCTTAATTTATGGTGATTGAATATACATAGAATTAACAACGACCAAAATTTTAAACTTTAACATCTTGGTATTTCTTTCTTGCTGATTTGTCTCAGTTAAGTAATTATAATTAGGATGCTGGTTGTGTTTGTTACGTTGTTGGGTTGTCTCACTTAAGTTACTGGTTTGTCTTAGTTATGATCCTGGCTGTGTGAGTCATGTTACTGATTTCTAAATACCAAATAAAAAACCAGCGACACCGAATA